>JAHWFP010173836.1:1788-12405 GCA_023313725.1 Lithobius niger | reverse complement strand
TCCAATTTTCCTTAGTATTATTTCCAGCGATTTATGTCTATTTATTTATTATTATTCCTCCAGATGGCACAGTTGCCCTTACCTTGCCAGTCCGACTCTGTTCAAGGCTGTAAGCCATTAAAGCCACTTAATAAGAACCACTTAATAAGAACTATTTGCCATGAATTGAAAACTTTATCCAGCCAAGAAAATTATTTTGAAATTAATAAAATAAACTTACGTTTTAATTCACTTACAGCCACATGAGTAATTTTGACATCAATGCAAATTTAATCCCACTTCTGGGGCCCTAGTCTCGAAATGTGTTTTTCAAATCACATGCGGTTTTGACCAAAAAGAGTACCAAAATCATGGCTCTTCCACTCTATCGCACGTGAATTTTGATAAAACCGCGTGGGATTTGAAAGCGATCTAGTCGAGACTAGGCCCCCTGAAAACCAATGTTGTGCCTGCGGTTTGGCTAAATTAATCCAGACTACATGCATAAGTCAGGAATGACCAATATTCACTTTTATCTACATAATAATTCTGGATCCCGGCTAAGCTGATTAGAAATACATAATAATTCTGGATCCCGGCTAAGCTGATTAGAAAAGAGCTAATCAAAAAGTAAAACTCTCGGACAATCACTTTAATCACTTTTCATTGTTTTCGTGCACGTGTAATGTCTTATTTATTTATTTATTTATTTATTTATTTATTTATTTATTTATTTAATCTTACAGGAGTCTATCAGCCTCAGTGCTATGCCTGCCAATGCGCTATGCTTCATTGTTATGTGCCTAACAATTCCTGGTGCACGTGCTAAGAATTGAAAACTATCGTCCAAACTGTTGACTGTTGATGGGTAAAATGAAAGAATCCAAGTTTCAGCTAAATGCGTATAGTTTTAAGTCAAATTAAGCTACGTTGTTAATTTCGAGGCCTGTTCGAAATTGGCAGCTGAAAACGATGAAATGGCTTATTTAATTCGCAGATGAAGGCTTTCAGAGCTGAGCTGAATTGTTTCAAAGTGGACAACAACAATCACTGCTGATCACGAGGCTGATCATTGCTATTTTGCAAAGTAGTCGTCTACAATCAAAGCTCTGTGAGTGAAAACAAAAGAATAATTACAATAGTAATAATAAACAAGGAAACAAGCAATAATTAGGGTTTCTGTTGGGCTCCCTCTTGCCCAGGTCTGAAAACTTGTGCGCCCGCTGGATTCACGTACATCAATTGCATGGATTTTGCGTAATAATGGAGAAGTTCTCCCTGGCCTCGAGATGGCGAAGGTCTTCAATGCTAATTTTTCGGAGGTATACAATTCTTCTAGAGGTGCGCCTCCACCGGCGGTGACTTGGGATAACGTGCAACAGTCCGAACAGTCTGAATCGCCAATTACGGTTGGCGAATTGGAGGCTGCATTGGCTCGTTGTCGTACGGGCAGTGCTATGGGGATCGATTCAGTTACTTATGGTGACTTGAAGTCCCTTTGTGATATGGGACGTGTGGATTTGGTGGCTTTCTTTCAGCGTGTTTTTGAGGGTGCTCCACCACCAGCGGCTTGAACGTTTTCTGTTTTGGTCACGGTTCTAGGACGTGGCAAGCAGCGCACTGCGGTCACAAGTTAACAACCCATTGCGCTGTTGTCATGTGCTAGAAAGGTTTATGAAAGGATTTTGGTTCGCCGCTTAATGTGGCTCGTTGGAGACTTCTGAAGGTCTTTTCAGGGCTCAAATTTGGTTTCAGGCGCCATCGCAGTGCCCAAGACGCGGTTTTGTATCTGGAGGCAAGCATACGGCAGGTGTGGAGTGGTGGTAAGATCGCTGTGTGCGTGTTTAGAGATATAAAGGCCGCGTATGATTTGGTGGATGTCAATTGGGTGGAGCATGCCATGTTTGTTCTTGGGGTCAATGTACAGTTGTCACTTGCAATTATGGCCCTTCTTGCCAGTACGTAGTTAGCTACCAAGGCAGATGACTGCTGGTCGGAGTGCTGGTCCATGGATAGAGGCCTCCCGCAAGGGAGCTGCTTCAGTCCTGCATTGTTCGCCTTGGTCATCAATGCTGTTTTGATTGACTTGGACTCGGATGGCAATGTTGTCGCTTATGCCGACGATGTGGCTGTGTGGGTTGTGGGAGATGATTTGCAAAGTCTCCTGGTAACTCTAGAGGGAATTGTGGCTAGGGGTGAGGGGCTGTTGGCTTCTCAAAAGACGGAACTCGTGATTTTTGCTAGGGGTGCACTTCGGTCAAGTTCTATAACTGTGGGTGGCACCCTGGTGCATGCGCCAACTTGTGTCAGGTATTTGGGAATCTGCCTTGATCCGCAGCTGACTTGGAGAAGTGATATGGCAGCTGACAGGAAATCGGTGATGTCTCGGTTGGGTGTCTTGAAATCACTAACGACAAATGAGTTAGTGGCCAGCCGTTCTGTAATCACGACAATGTATAGGTCACATGTTAGGGCGAGTATTGATTTCCACCTGCCTCTTTTGCAGTCAATACAGGTGTTGGTAAACGAGTGTTTGCGAGTTGTTCTGGGGTGTCTCTCGTCGACCCCTAATCATGCCATTCACATAGAATCGGGTGAGTGTCTTGTGAGTGTGCGGGCGAAGAGGCTCCAACTTACACATTGCTACCGGGCCATTGCAACGGGTTGAATGGACCCTGTTGCACGCATTGTAAGTGCTCTTATGGCAGTTGGGGAGTCGCATAGGAAAAGATCTGGTGCTCTAGGCCTGGGAGCAACGTTACTTTTGGATCCTCAACTGTCTGCGTTCTTGGACCCAAAGGTAACCTTGGTGTTTTGTCCTTGGTCATGGTGCAGCCTGTTGTCCTCTGTTTGAGATGCGCCCCCACACCCGGTACCACAGTGACCATATTTTGTGACGCTTCCTTTTGTAAGGATGTTTAGGAAGGAGGAGTGGGCATATTTGTACAGGAAATGCATTTGGAACGGTCGTATTTTGTCTCTGGATTACCATCGGCGTTTTGGGGGGAGCTCGTGGCAATTTCATTGGCTGTTGAATAGGGTTTGTCCCTAGGGGTCAGTAGTTTTGTGGTCCACTCGGATTCGAGAGCTGGTATTGCTTTCCTGAGAGGGGCGATCTCGTCTCTTGACGTGGATCATCCTCTTAGTGTGGATGTAAGTAGGGAACTACTGTCAGCCCTGCAAGGGGGAGTTAGGGTATCAATTACGTGGGTACCAGGTTACTCTGCCGTATTTGGGAATGAAGGTGGCAGGTGGGCTCGCACGTGAGGGCTTTCGCTCTAGGACGAACCAGATACGGTGTCCTATTGGTTATAAGGATCTGCGGCCAGTGCTCTTGGCAATTGAGAATTCGCAGTGGCAGACGATTTGGGAGTACTACTGGCAGAAGGCTATATAATTGCAACAGTCTGTTGGGCAGCTTGTTGTTTTGGAGCAGTTGCTATGGAGAGATGCCAGTCTGTTGTCGCGTTTGCGTACGGGGCATGTGGGCCTGCGTGCACACATGCATCGTATGGGCTGGTGTACGTTGCCGCTTTGCGCCTGCACCACAGAGTATGAATCTGTTGATCATTTCTTGTTTCGGTGTCCACTATGGGATGCTTTACGTGTGCCACTGCTTGTTAGTAGTGGTATGGTATGCGATGCGTTGAAGTTGCCTCCCACGTGGGGGTGGTCAAACGGTGCCGTATACGGTGGTTTTGAAGTTCTGTAAGACGACCAGGCGTTTTTGGAATGTGGGTAGTCGGGTATAGTTGGAGCCTAGTTTCCTATGGTCAGTAAGGTTATTTGGTGCCATTGTAGTAAGTAGCTTGAGTAGAGCGCATGGAATGTACAGATCCTTTTAGGTCTCGTAGTGAGTAAATAAGTAAATAAACCAAAAATGAGCCATTGTTAGGCCGCCATAGGTCACCGATTTACTTCTTTCGTCTCCCAGAAAAGGAAATGCCAAAGCAGCCGTGCTAAAGGTTTCAACTTTTGTTCTACGAAAGCCCATTTATTTACTTCCCACAGAAAAATTGTTTCATGCAAACATGGGTCAGCGCGCACATTTACCGTATATTCTTATACGGTGCATCCTGTAATTTCAGCCACTGGATGCGCAGATTCAGTGACTGAGGCCACAAAAATCACCGTTTGTAAGCCAATGTCCAAGGTTGCCAGGATGGGAGAGGGGGGAAAAGGTTCGTAAATGTTTAAAATTACGCCCTTTTCAGTCCGCTCAGTAGGATCTAAAAACACAACTCCTATTTGCTCAAGTGTGCCAGGAAAAGTGGGTCTGTAAACTTAATTCATGACCGGCCCCGTGCATAGCAAACCGTTGATTGTCGATGGGTTGTAGCACGGGCTTCCTCTAGTGCTATAATAATACTATTACTAGAGACAAATACAGACAATAGTTGTTTTTAATATTTGGCTAGATTTAATACTTGGTTTACTTACAAACTATGCTTCTATTTATTAGCTAGGTTGTAACAATTTAATTATGTTTCAAAATAATATATTGAAAACAATGAAGTTCGAAGTTGGTCCAGGTTGGCTAGCTTATTCATGGACTCAGAGAATTTAAATAGCCATTGGCTATTAAAGACGAAAGTAGCAACGTTCTAGTTGTCATTTAACCTTCGAACTATTAGTCGGTGCGATTAACTTGGCGAATGTTTTGGTGTGCTGATATCACTCCTTTGACGGGCCGAACCATTCGGAACTTGGTGTTTCTTTTTACCAGTTTTGGTTTTTGATGTGTTACTGTTAGGAAATGCAGATACTCGCCTTTCATTATAAGCCTAATTACAGCCTTTTTGATTAAAATTGCCATATCAGCAGTCTAAAATTGAAACACAGTCTACAGAATATAGAGTATAAATGGATACAACTCTGCGAGAACGCGGATTTGTATCGACACAGAGTCATGTTAATAACGAGATTTTGTTAAATACTGACCCGCGTGTGGGAGCCGGAATTACAGTAACTCCGGTTTTTTAATTTGCTCTAAAAGTGTTTGAAGTAATCCGGAATAGTGGTAACATGGGAGTTACCCTAACTCTTGTCTAATTTGACAATAATATGGTTGCGGTTTATTATATGCATAGCCGCAGCGAGGGAGGCAGGTACGTTATTTTTGGTAATTCTGGTTCCCATGCAAGCGTCTGTATGTCAGAAAAATCGAGAGTTATGGTAACTCCGTGTTTCCACAATCTTGGATTATTTCAGACAATTTTAAAGCAAATTAAGAATCCGGAATTACTGTTATTCCGGGCCCCACACATGGGTCAGCATTAAGAAAATCGCAGAATTAACGTGACTGTGTCGATACAATTCTGGCACCTCAACTCTGCTTCTAGTTATAGTTACGCATTTTTCTACTTTGTTGGAGTGATAAAGCACATATTCATGTTCTATACGAGCTTCATTACAATACTTGCTTGTAATCAGAACCACAGCAGCAGCAGTTTCAAGTTTAGGATTGCTATGCACTATTCTGCTGTCACAATACAGACATAAATTATGAATTTAGGTACGAGTTGTTAGCTTTTCAATTTGATCAATGTGGTTTTGGTACAACACAATAAACCTGTTTGGACGCCATTTTCAAGTGCCATCTTGGATTTTCAACAACTTCCAGTGCTACAATGTTTGGAGTGTAAGGAATTAATTAATGGCTTAATTAGTATTCATAACAGAAACAATACAACTAATTGATTACATACATATTTGCATAATATCATACATTTATTAAAAGCATGAGCCAAATATTTATTCGGATAGATCAAATTGACTCCAGATAAATAGGAGTCGTCTTCAAAGATGACCGTGAGGCGGCAAGATCATTGTACCAGAACCAGTGTAATTTCACCTATTGTTAGAGTTTAAAGGATGGCATTACCAGTTGATAATATTTACGACATTTTCGTAGAGCCTTAATTACTTTCTAGAAGTAGATTTAATTACGATAAGATCGTCGTTCATGATCGATCACTTCGAAGAATAACTATAAATCGCTCCCACACGGGACAGTTAATTATATCGGCAGATAACTTCAAAGTGCCGACTACGGGGAACAATTAATGAACCCGAACACAACAATAGAATGATTGACATGCGTAGAGGTCCATTTGGTGATAAGGGCCAAAGCTGACAGAATGTTACTATATTTAGCATTCCTGCAATTAATCAATACTACAATGGATCGATCGTGGACGATAACGCTACGGTATATAAACCGAATCGCGGAATGCGTGATATCAATCGATCATCAGCAGTTCACCAGTTGCTTAACTAGTTCACGCCAGTCAAATTCCGGAAGTCCGGATTTGGAGCACGCAAGGCTAGATGCAGTGCCGCATCTTGGACGGGGCTTCACCGTCGAGCTAGAGCCGTGAGCCGATAGCTTCTAATAAGAGCTAAGTATTTCAATTCAATAGCAATAGCTATGATTATAAAGGTTAACTAGTAATACTACTTGCGCTACCAAAGTAACCCGTGATCACTTAATTATTTGAGATATAATAATGATTTAGTTTTCCGCTTGACTTAGATGAATGATTGCTTATTATTTAGCCTACCATTCTGTGCATAATTATTACTTTTATATAATTGATTGCCCTTTTGCTATCCTGATAATAATGTTTGTTCTGGTCAAAAGTTCACTGGAATAGAACATTACAATGGAGCCATAATTGCGTTTCTATCTCCCTTCAATCCCCGGGAAAGAAAAGCAGAAAAATAATTTTAAGAGCATTCAGTTGTATTTTATAAAAATAATGCCATTTTTCGCATTTTACAGTCTTAAAAAGCTGAAATTTAGCATCGAATTCACTTAAGAAATTTTCCGAAGTCAGCAAGTTGATTAGTTTACAAACAAATTTTAACACTTAAAATTACGGTAAAATTTGGTAGCCTATTTACAGAATGTAGCTAGTTAAGCTTTGTTGGAAAAATAACATTGTTGATTTCTGCTAACATTTTGTGATTGTTTTATGAAATTGCTGGTTGACATGTTCAATGCTACGAAATATTTTCAAGTGTATTATCTTGTGTGCATTTAAGGGTTACTTACATTTAAAGGACCCATATACCCTTTTATTGTGGCAACTTTAGTCAACTTTTGGGTAAACCTAAAGGCCTAAATTGAGTTCAGTGCATCTTGTTTATTAGTCACAGTAGTGCTAATTTTCTATGAAATTGTTTGTGGTTACGTTTAAAATAATCTGTGTCAAATTATTGCCGACTTCAGGTGCTAACATTTGGGAAAAGTTCAGTATTTCCCATTTTAACGGGAAAATTTGTCATTTTATGCAATTTGTAGAAAATTTTCAAAGTGCTTAAAAATTAAGACTTGAGCTACAATTAAGTTTAAATCTAGTTTAAGCTTTGAATACTTGCATAAACTCTAGTTAAATAATGCCTAGAACTAGAAGTAATCGTGGTAAAGGCACAGTTCGAGTTCCTTCGAGAGGCAGACCAATTAGAAAACCTCAAAACCAAGGCGATTTTGTAGAGTTTACGAATGCGTCAGTTAGCACTCCTAATTTGGATATTACTAATACCACTCCAAATGAGTCGGATACAGAATCAGAGCATTCTGATACCATCGATACTATCGACGAGATCGATGACGCATTAAATTTGCCACCACCCAAATGAGTTCAGTCTCGTTCAGCTAATCGCTCTACTCAAAATAGATGTAATGCTAGAGATCGTATCCGATTTAGGTCTCCTCACGATAATCGTGCACCACGTAAAACTCGTGTACCTATACATTTCCGAGTACCACTTAGTACTCAAGTAGCACTAAATAATCAAGTACCACACAATAATCTTGTGTCATTAAACCAAAACATGCCACTAACCCAAACAGTGCCGTTAAATTTAGCAATGCCACAGTATAATCATGTGTCACCAAATTTGACACCAACTATGCCTACTTCGCAAGTGCAAACAAGAGCTCAAACACCGCTTAACATTCAATTGCCAATAAATTCGCAAATACCGAATCATTCCCATGTTCCTATTACTCCAAATGTAGTAATAAACTCTCAGATTCCACCTGGAAATCAAACACCGCTAACTTTAACCCCAAATCAAATTAGCGGACAACAAGTCAATATGATAGAGGAAACTCATCTTCAAAGAATGTTAGATCACACGTTGGCAGTCAGTTTACAGTCAACTAAAGATAACTTTAAAGCAGTGAATGAAAATCACTTAGAAGTGTTAAAAACCATTACAGAATCAAATCAAAGCAGGGATTCTCATAAGAAGTCTAGACTTTGGGAAGAATTGCGTTCAGCATAGAAAGCTATTTTACCTTTTGCAAAGGATGACTCATAAGACATTTTCGCTCTCGCACTAATGGTCGAAAATTTGCGCACATTAGATCCTTCATTACAAGATTCGGAAACAATTTCTGTCGCATGCAGTAAATGTACAGGGCCAGTTACAATTTATTTAGCCATGAATCCGCATATTGCTACTTCTCCAAATTGGGAAAGCTTTAAGGAAATTTTAATCGATAGATTTGGTTGCGGAGGTGACATCATCACCCCACATTTGTTTCACGCAACGCGACTCAAAAAGGGAGAAACTATCGAACTTTTCACTAACAGGCTAGAGAAAACGGCTTCTCAACTCTGGAGAATTAAGCCCACAGACTCTGCATCCCAGAGAGAATTTAAACAGTTAGCAAAGGATGACGGAATGCGTTCAGTATTTCTTCATGCTATGCCACGGGAAATTGAAGTTCATGTAACATCACAAATGCATACCATGTTTAGGGATATGTATAACTCAGCTATCTATAAACAAGCAGTTTTAGCTGGATTCCAAGGTGATGAAAACGATCTTAACTCTGATGTATCAGGTACTAAACAAATTTCTAATGCTGAAGTTAATAATCTTGCTTTGGCACAATGTTAGACAAGATAAACTCGTTAGAGAAAGGTATGACTAAGCTAAGTAACGCTAAAACCAAAAATGTTGAAGCTAAAGTTAGTGCCGTAAAAACTAATGCAGGTCAAATTAGATCTTGTCACCGTTGTTTAGCCCCAGGTCATATAAGACGGGCTTGTCATACCAAGGAAGATAATCTACAATGAGTTAGACAACGTTGGGAACAAATTAACTCAGAAGGCGGATTTTCTGACATTAAATACAACAAAAACGGTCGTGGAGGAAACCGATACAGGGGAAATAACCGCGGTAAACGCGGAAATTATTTTTCTGGTTTAATAGGGATTCTATTCAGTTTAACAAGAAAAACAATCCTTATTCATATCAGGCTAATACTAGCAATAACAGTAACAATAGTTACAATAACGGTCAACAAAGGCAAAATAATGGTAACAATAATGGTAGAAATCAAAACCAAAATCAAAATCAAAATCAGCAAAGACAAAATAACAACAACCAAAACCGTGTTCCAAAACACGCTACAGACGTAAACGAGAGTAATGACTCGTGTCAAAATGGATGTAGTTCAAAAAACGAGCTAATAGTCTGAACGTTAACAGGGATTAAGAACTAAACTCAAAGCAGTCAGAACAGAGCAGTATTGACGATCAAAATCCACACGTCAGCTAAGTTCATGCTCAAACTCCTGTTACCCAAACTAACGAAGTGAATATTACTCATTTCTTAAAAGTAAAATGTGTTCCATTATTTTCAGACGAAGATGCAAATAAATTAATGCTTAATTTGTATTCAAACGTCGAATGGCACCAGCAGAAAGTTGCTTTGCCAGATCGCACGTTAGCTTTACCACGTTTAGCATCAGATTTTGGCAAAATTCCTTCAAAATATATTGCGAGGTCTATATAAGGTAATAAAAATCTCGTAAACGAATTTACAAATGCTTTAAACACAGTTAACGATAAATACGATTTAACTTGTGACTCAGTAAAAGAAACACTATTCAAAGATAGTTTAGATTCCACAAATTTTCATTCAGAATTAAACCCAGTCGATACTAAAAAGCTGATCGTTATTGCTTTATTAGGTAACGAACACACAGTTAAGTTTAAACATACGAATGATTCATTCTATAAAGATGGAGTTAAAATGCCTTCAGGCACTTCTATTGGTATTTCACCAACTACGCAGAAAGATTGGAAAATTAGGATTCCAACAGTCGTAGGAACATTCGAACCTACAATCTGCCTAACGTTTTGGGACAGCAAGAATTGTTGCCGACCCAAAAGCGTCACCAGCGAAATACTCATAGTTGGGAGAGCGAGAAAACTTGCTTACGAGCATTTCTGCTCTACCGGCCAACAGATGGTACAAGCAGCACCATCTAGCGTCCGAAGTTGATACTAGCTGTGAGTCAGAGCAGCAAAGCAAAGCATTGCTCGACTCGGAGCAAACAGCGCCTAACGCTGATAACGTTCAAGTGAACACAGATTTAAACAAGACTAAGGTTAAATATTCACGTCCACACTTAGCGTTCGATGTTGGTAATAGGCCAGAAATCTGTTTATTTCTGTTTATTAGATACAGGTTCTTCAACAGGTTGTTGCAATACAGATTTAAGAGCACACTCGCACATCCAGAGTTTACGATTTCATATTTTCTGGCAGCAAGTTTCCAGCAGTTCTGACTGGCATGGCTTTAAGATGTTTATCGTTCCCTTGCGAGGTTCAG
>JAHWFP010173835.1:1627-14125 GCA_023313725.1 Lithobius niger | reverse complement strand
CCCCCCCCCCCCCTAGCTCTAGCCATGTTCACGGAGTGCTTAGTTGGATCCTGTTGGTTGATCAGTATATAATATATCAGATGAACAAGTAGTGCATCGTCTAACACATTGTTCAAATGCCGTTTGAAGCGTGATTGTTTTCTCCTGTGCAGCTTGTATGTGCGACCTTGCAGTGCTGGAAACACCGGTTCTCGTCAGATCCCCGAAGTTAAGCAGCATTGGGCTGGATTGATACTTGGGTGGGTGACCGCCTGGGAATCTGGCTGTTGCAGACATAGGGCCTTAGCGTTAAACCCTTTAACCCTTTAAGCTGGTATGTGATTACAAAGACTGTTCGTCCGGTGGTAGTCCTTCCAATAGCTTCATGGTTTTAGTAAAACTAGCTGGATTCCGTGGTATGCAAGGCGGGCATAACGGATGTGGTGTTTTGGTGCGTCCCATACTCTAGTCCCTGAGGGAAATTCCCTCGGACTGATCTCCCTGTAGAAGATTACGATGGTGGGGCACCTGGGGTTGGGCCGCGAGTTGGTGCAAATCCTACGGGGAACATTGCCCCGGTATGGGTTCAGCCCAAGGATTGAAGTTACAAAGCCAGAGGCACAAACATCCGTGGATCAGGGTTTAAACCGTTGGCTTAGAAATTGAAGAGACCTGGCACAATATTTGGGTGACTGTACTTTTTCTATGGTTTTTATTCTCAATGTTGCAGTCTATTTAAGGCAGAAGACAGGGAAGGACAAATTTAGCGTTGAACATGTTCATCATCTCAAATTAGAAGGATAACCGCAGTTTTAGCTGCTGGACATTTGGGGTATATTAGCATAAGGAATAACTGCCACCGAGAAATCTGTTCACAGTGCAGTAAAACGGAAAGTTGTAACTTACAAAAGGCTTCAACTGTTACGACATCAGTAGGTTGGCGAAACCTACTTTTACATGAGTCAAGAATCCACGGAGGATAATGATATGTTAGGCATTATGCCCAGATTAGATTTATGCTCCAAGCAACACGAAAGTCCAAAGTAATATCTTCTCCCATAAACAAACGGGTTACAAAAGAATACAAAGGAAAAAGAACCTTAAACTCCTACAAGAGTCATAACCAGAAGCACAGAAAACAACAACAACAAAGAGTCCATAACAATGGTTACCTGCAATATAACAAACAAAAGCACAGCAAGAAACTAAACAGCTTAATCAGAACTAAAATTACATGTAACGGAGTAGCTGGGCAAGGCCAATGGCCCCAGAGGAAAGGAAACTCCCTCACAGGCCCCATATCTCAACCCGTTAATTTTAACACTTTTAACCTATCTAAGGCGAGTTGTATTACTACTCAAAAGTCACCCCAGGACACCCAGGACATCCAATGTAGCTTCTTTATACCCAATTACGTGCTCGCACTGTGACTAGCCATTTCTCCTGACCTTGTTATGGTCACTATAGCTTTCCAGGGGCGACTACAGATGGTACCCCGTGCTAAAATTTTATTGCTAATTTTTACATCTCATTATAATTGTTGCTTTCAATTTATAAACAATTATTTAAGTTTTGTCGCGAAGCTCACATTTAAAAAATAAATAAGTCATTTAAGCCTATAAACCGGTCAATTTTGAGGCCTCAAAATTAGTGAGTTAGCGCCATTTTGTTTTAAGCTGTTAGATTTAAGCAGCAGCTGGAATAGTTTCAAAGGGTCAAAGGGTTTTAGCAAGCGTTAACCGCACCCGGTCATCTGCCCGACGAAGCCCTAAGGCCCTATGTCTGCAACACCCCGGAATTGATTCTCAGGAGGTCACCCACCCAAGTACCAATCGGGGCCAATGCTGCTTAACTTCGGTGATCTGACGAGAACCGGAATAGTTTTATTTTGGTTCTCAATAACGAATCAACTTTTTGCTGGCTGACAATGCTACTTGCATAGTAGTCATGATGGATTGTGCGCCGGAATTATTGCTGACATTGCACTGTTACACGGTTCTCATGGCGCAAGTTGTCGCTGTCACAGATAGTCCTTACGGTATTACTAATGTAGATACTTAGCTACGTTTTTACAATGTGTTTTCACGGTTGTAACACTTTTTATGATTGTTCGTTACATTGTTTCCGCATTGTTAACTCCATGGCATAATCACATTGATTCGTTGATTCGTCGATTCGTTAGTTTGTTTGTGGTGAAGGTACATTGGATTAGGTTAGGTTAGTTTTAAGTAGTTTTTAAGTTTGTAGAAGGAGCGCATGACGTACGGTCTTTAGGCTCTAGTAAATAAATTCAAGTAAATTCAAGTAATCACATTGAAATTGCGCCGGCCAACACTGAAATGCAGCTGTAAGATTACACGTGGACTAGACATCGTCTGTAGACATCGTCTGTGGAGACAAACAGAAGAGTTTCAAAGTCATAGTAGATTTTCTAGGCGCACAAACGGCTTAAAAACACAGACATAATATTTCGACATTTAAATCAGGTAGCAGTGCCTGGTTTAAATGTCAGAATATTATTTCTGTGTTTTTAAGCCGTTTGTGCTCATGGCAGGTCTATTATGACTTTGAAACTCTTCTATCTTTCTTTCAAACCGCTTATGATATTAGAATAAAACTTTGTGGCATTCAGGAATTCAAGAATTAATTTTTTCAAAATAATTACGTTAAGTTTTATCGCTAACAGTTGCTCTTCTTATGTTGTCAGCCAATAAAACGAAGTTTCAAATTTTTCAATCGTATTTTTTTTTTCCACAGATGCCTGAAAACCGTCAAACTGCCATAGCTGTAAAAGACGGAAGAGACTAGCGGTCGACATGCTCGTATGTATTTTATTTGGATAGGGCGGACGTTAATGTTATCGTTGAAACTCGGTGGGTGACACACTAGCGTGTGTTTTAATAGTATGTTCAAACCTTACACGAGACAAAATTAAATGAGCGTTGTACATGTTTGTGCAACAGAATTGTGTTTGCAGTTTTAACCATCTGGCCGGTCGGTAATGTTACAGTGAGGAAGTAACTAAATGTGTTTGGAGCTATAAATGAATGTTTTATTCAGGTCTTACGAAAAACCAAAGTCGGGGAAACGCTTCTAGACGGCCTCAGTTAGTTGTTAGAAGGATGAGGACGACTATTTTCCACACTTACAGCCTCCTTACGTTAAGAAGTACAATCAAACCGTATACAAGAAATCGAAGTTGCCGAAAAATCTGCACTGCTTTACGTCGGGAAATACAGTAAACTAGTTGTTCCCCGGCGTAACATACGCTGGTCTAGCTGATTCAACTCGGCTGTATTGAAGTAGTAGTGTTTGTTTCTAATTGATAGAGCACATATCCGTTTTCATTGTCGGTCGCTCGCCCTTTTTCTTTGCTACCGTGGCAAGAACGAGCCCGCTCGCTCTCTTGCTGATTGTTGAAGCTTCGTTTGTTTAATCCTCCCTAACAATGCCTCCATCAGGTCTGCTCATAAGCTAAATTTATATAGAAGATAGGCGACCACTAACTTGCTCTACGTGTGTTTTTTATTTGCGTTGGGGTTGGCTTAAAGTTCTCTGCAACATCTTAGTATACACTGAAACCGGGAGGAAACCATCCCCCCCCCCTCCCACCCGGCTATAGGACGTATAAATTTTGAAGGTAACAGTCAATGACAATCATTTTCATCTTGTACAGACGTCGTCCAAGCCCACTCGACGCATATATCCCATTAACAAATTTCTCATCTCACGGTGTTCCAATGGTGGCAGATGTTTTGTTCACCATGTTATCCGGTTTCAAGGACAATTTATCCAATGCTCTTGGCTTTAAGCGTTTTACCACGTAAAGTGTCGGTGTGTTTTGTTTCCTGGCGGCGCTAAACCGGAGCAGTAAATGACAGTTTCTCGCCATCGGTACGGCTTGCAGTATTGGACGCGCGTCCCTTCCTCGTTTCGTAGCGCTTTCAATATGATACGTGCATCCATGCTGCAACAAAATAGGCGGTAGCTTGGGTAGAAACAAGATGAATGCTTTCACCTGATTAAAAGAATTTGGTCATCTGCTGCAAACAGGCCGTGCTTTTATGCTTATGGTGAACATCACTGAAGGGGGAGAGGGGTTAAGGTTTAATGGGGCGTCGACGGCTAGGTCATTAGCGTCAACTTCAGTCACAGTGCAGTGGTCCGATTTGCTACTGCGCCACACACTGCAGAGATGTTAAACAAGCCCCAGACATTACTGAAACCACACAAATGCAAGCACGTAAAAAAGGGTAACACAACAATAAAATTCTAATTATTCATTTGGATTGTCTTTATTATCTTGACGATAAAATGTTTTGAGCGATTAAAGAGAGAATTGTTGTTTTGCAAAACGCGCGCCATGCTAGGGTTACACTGAGAAGACTACACCTTTCTACTCGGTAATTATATAAATCAAGGATTTAAGCATATTTGAATGATCACCGACAAACATACCACAGATCTATAGTATATCTACTTAGAGGAAACGGTTTGCTTTCATTCGCGATATGCCCATATTAGGACAATGACGTCACCTTCATGAATCGTCGGAATTTTACGAACACACGGAACTGCATCTTGTCTGGATTCGGAGCTTTGAATTTTAACTTCGCTTATGAGTGGCATAAAATTGAGGTTTCGGCCTACTTAATAGAGCAGCGTCAAGCGACGTCATATTGGATACGAGACCTCATTTGGAGGTAATAGCTACAAGGTGCACTAGATTAAAATGTCACGGAAAACAACGGCACTTGTAGTCAAGACAATACTTTGAGAGCGGATTTCTTAGGCTTAAAAAGAACGTTGTTTTCTCCAACAACAAAAATCGCGCGTTATGGGCTTAAGAAATCCAGTCTAATAGCATTGCCTTCAGTAAGACGACCTTCTTTTCGGTCTCCAGTGCTCCTTTCAGCTAACCCCGTTACTGGCTCCACCATAGAGTTATATACAATAATACTACGTTGTGCCACTGCCCTACACGAAACACCAACGCTGAAGCAACCGAAATTACAGGTAGTATGTTGAAATGACATGGATGGTAGTACTTTTATGCTAGGTAAAAGAAGACATCGTAAAATTAAACCTCGTAAATCGAAATTACTTCGTAAAACGAAATCGAAACGGTATATCGAGTAATTACTCTGGAGAATCTTTTTGCGAAAGAAAATAAAAGTTATCACATTGAATGCCACTCGTACTTTAACGAAATCTGTAATTTGTGAGTTTTAGCACTCAACTCCTTTCCAAAAAATTTCCCTCGACCTTCGTTTCCAGAAATTAAGTCTGAAAAGGAGTTTCGTGCTCATACGAACAAATTATCGACTTCAGAGGAACACTCGGTGTGTTACAGTCGATAACGCGAGATGCCTGAAGTTGCCATTATTTTTTATTTAGCACGGGCATTTTTTTTTTTTAACATGGCAATTTTTTTTTAATCTTGCTGTGCACCAGTCTAAAAGTGCTGTTTCTTTTGATCATGTAATGCTGAAGACTTACACGTGACGTAGGATGCAGCAAACTGCTGCAGGAGCTGCACCACGGCATCGAAAGGAAACCCACGGTCTGGGATGAAAATAGCAAAGCAAACGGCCTGAAGACAGGATTCCATCGTTACCATTTGCAGTTTTGTGATTTTTTCGGTGGCCTCCTTGGTCACAACGTTTTTAATGTGTGTCACTCCAAACCGTCACTTCTTAGAGTATATTAGTCGGTGTTACCCTCACCTCCCTTCCCTTGGTTAGGAAGGTGCCACCCTCACCCAACTCCTTCAAATGTTAGTGTCCAGGTAGGGTTCATTATTCGACCAAACTGAGCAACTTGTTGCACTTGAGTGCTTTCTGGCTTTGATCGCCTAGTAATGAATCACAATTGACTGGAGAAAGCAAGGCGATTGTTGATTGATGGCCGGCCCTAATATCACTTCGGACCCTTGAGACTGCTTTATTTAATCCCTGGAGGAAACTGATTTCTGGCCAATTAATTTCTTCAGCCATGCATTCGAAGCAAAGGCTAACTGTCTCGCGAAGCTGCCCGAGCGGCTGCATAATAACACAAGAGAATGCATTGCTTATTGGTAGCTACCATGATGGAAGTCGGTTGGTGAACCCCCAAGTACACCCAAGTACGCCCTTATGCACTTAGTTTCATTCCGAGTGAAGTGACCTGGATTCCAACCAACGAAACAGCCACCAGAGGACCAAGCTATACCGGCTTTACCTATAAGGACACATGACACTGCAATAGCGACAAAATCGATACGACCTATTGGTAAAAGCATCACGATAGTGTTCCACGATAGGGTAGAGCGGTTAGCCAGTTCGAATCCGAGTTACGTCACTCGGATTGAAGTGAATAAAGTTGGGTTATTATGTAAACTTTTCTCTCAAGGAGAGGAGCGAAACAGTTGTCGGTATTCTTAAAACGCACAAATGCTCAACGCGGATGACGCCATCATGTGATTGCCCGTCAATCCAAAAAGTTAATGAAGTTCGTTATATTGGTGTCACCTTAGATGGAATGTTTAAATTAGAGAAGTCAAATTGCTGAAGTTCTTAGTAGACTGCTTGCACTATTGTGGAAAATGTATTACCTTAGAAAGCAGGTTTCATTAAAGATGCTTAAATTATTTTATTTTACCATGGGACAGTCAGATCTTCAGTACTCGATTACATGCTGGGGTGGAACTTAACATGAATGATATTGATCCGGTTATCAAGCTCCAAAAGAAAATTATTCGAGTAATGACATTCAAAAAACAGCGTGATCATTCATTCCAACTCTTTCAACAGCTAGGTATTCTCCCAGTCCGCCATTTGTATGTTAATTTCCGCAAAATTAATAAGCATGCTACAACTTTTTTTTAACCAACTACCACACGAGGAGTGAATCTAACAATTTTTGTCATTCAGCCGAATATAAAGTAACTTAAGAAAACTGCATAAATGCAGCTACTTCATTGGAAGAAAATGTTACAATAACATACCCAACTACATAAAGATATTACTGAAATGCATCATTTCCAAAAGTGCCTGTATTGATGGTTACTGGATATCATTACTATGGCCCTTAAAAATGTATTTAAAATTATAAGCTGAAAAATAATTTCAAAACTTCCAGTTATATAGATTTTCTTCTTTGTTTCTTAGTAGCATGCTTATTTTATTTTTACTGTTATTGTATTTTTTCTACGACGCACCTTAACTTTGAATTTGGGATAATAATGAGGTAATTCAATTGCATTTTAAAATAGTAACTTAAAATAGTAATAAAAATGGCTAATAAAATAGTAACTCTGCAATTACTAATAGTGGTGGTAATAATTTTATTGTTACTATCATTATTATTTTTATACTATGATGCACTCAAACTTTGCATTTGTTGCGTAAGTTGATATTTGTAATTCTTGTGTTGTTTTTTAGTTATTTTTCTATAAGGTAGCCAACACGCCACACGCGAGCATTAGCTCTTGTGGGGTGAGGGCACATACGGCATTTGTACTGTTTACCTGATTCAATAAACCAATTCTTATCTTATCTTATTATTCTTATGTCGTTTGTGTGTTCGCTGCTAGCCGATTTCCTACTAGCTTTATTAAGCCACACGCTAAAGTGTCATCCGCCATTATTCAGCAACATCAAGAATGTCCGCTCTATCTTCATAATTTACATAGGAGCATGACGATCACTAGACAAAGCTTTAATAAGATAGTTTTAGCTGGTTTCAGACACAATGCGACAGAAAATGATTAAGACTCACGTAAACCTATTGGTGCAAAAGCACTTCCGCTGTTTAATATCTAGTATTTACGTAGCCTGGGGGCCTAGTCTCGACTTGATCGTTTTCAGATGATCGCATGCGGTTTTATAAACGGTCACGTGCGATAGAATCGGCAAGCCATCATTTTGGCGCGGTTTTTGGTAAAACCGCATGCGATTTGAAAAGCGCAACTTGAGTTTAGTTCCAGCTTTTCGTATCGTAATTGCCATTATTAAGTGAGTAAGTAGGCTGGATTTCAGCGTCACCGAAAGCAACAATTTAGGTACACGAGCAACAACAATTTCGGCGCACGAGTGTTGTAATGGTGCAATGGCAACAATTGCGGCGCACGAGATCCATAATTACTGCTGCGCGGAAAGAAACATTGTCAGCCAGTGAAAAGTTGTCTCTTGTTAAGAACCAACATGAAACGATCCCGAATTCCGCTCAGTTTCACATTGTAAATGACGCTACATCTCTAATTATGAGAAATTGAGCGGTTGACATGATAACGCGGGCCTCGTGACCCAAGTCAACTAGTTTAAAAACAGAAAGCAACATTGGCACATTGCTGACTCGACTACATCCTGCAACAATGAAAAACAAAATATGAATCGTTGTAGTCTATAAAAGTATTGCTCCAGATAAAAACACATGCTAACGCTTGCCGCCTTCACGTAACAAAAATACGACACTCATTGTAAATCGCCCCTCCTTCCCGACTCAGGAGGATTTTGAACTTGCTATCATAGGTGTTTTGTCCAGTTACCCTTTATTTGCATCCATACCAAACTTCATGCTTTCACACGAAGTGAACAATTCCATCAATTTTGGGCCCCGAGCGGCCACAGTAAGTGGGAAAGGAATGTGAAAACTTATTAGCCGTAATGCCTTTTTTTGTTTGTGTGTAAAACAGAAATATAGAATTTATCAAAAAGGGTATTATTTCTGGGATTGTCCGACATTAAATTTGTTTTATTTAGTTAGATTTGGTGTGTTGATATCACTCCTTTCAAGGGCCGAACCACTGACTTCAGCAACCCCCAAACGTACAATTTAACACCAAACATGGCCATACGGCTGAAAGGTTTATTTTTCGAGGTTTGACGGCCATATTGGCAGAATATTAAATAACATACGACAAATTCGGCCATTTTTTTTTTTTTTTTATCGTTACAGGTGTCTTAAGCTCAAACGTGTGTGAAAATAAGTTGTTATACAATATAAATAACTGAGAAAAAGGAGCAGGGTTCAAAAATTTGATTTTGACGACGTCATTACTGACTAATAAGAGCTTCAAAACTTGGGGACTCGGGCGTTTTACATTCAGACATGTAGCCGAGTATAAGCATATCACATCAAAAAACCAAAACTGGTAAAAGGGGCCGCCAAGTTCCGAATGGTTCGGCCCTTTTACCAGTTTTGGTTTTTGATATGATATCACTCCTTTTTTTTAAATTGTGTATTGACTCAATTCCACTACCGAGCAGATGTGTAATAAAGTGTCACGTCAACAAGAAATTGGTTTTCAACAATTTGCTACTGTCTTTTGCCAATATGTCGAACCATTCTCAACTTAGTCACCTCTTTATAGGTTTTTGGTTTGGTTTTAATTTTGTTGTAATTTGTTTTATTTAGTTAGATTTAGTGTGTTGATATCACTCCTTTAAAGGGCCGAACCACTCTCAACTTGGTGACCTCTTTACCAGTTTTTGGTTTTGTTATTTTGCTTTGTTGTAACAGTTGGTTTATTTTTCGTGAATTGGATGTGAATAAATTTTCTTTGCAACGTTGTTTAGATTTATCGTGTATCACACTTTATAGTGTGTGTCTAGGCACGCACGTCAGTATACACGTTCTCATTGTCCGAAACTTTGGCCGAACTTTGGCCGTCAATTGAGAGACGATGCCGACAATACTAACAATGGTTATAACAATATTTTCATACTTACGCGCTCTCCCACGCCATCCCCATTACGACCCCACTCCCAGGCTCCAAACCATAAAGGTACGCAGTTCGTATGTGTACTGCACCCATTCGGCCAATTTCATAGCTGGAAGCCTTCCCGTTATCTCGGTATCGATGAATAATCACCCTATGGGATTTAACATGCGGATGAGCGGACTAGGTAGGTAGCTAGTAGTAACACATTTGCAACGTTATTGAGGGTCAGATTTTCCATTGAAAGCAGCTTAGCTGGGATTTCTACGCGTGTTAATATTTGTCAACACAATTTAAGCTTTTGTGGGCTACCGAATTATTATTTTTCCCCAAGTACCTGAAATGTGCCCACCCATGCTTCAGGATATAAGACACTAACGCTATGGCGTCGCGCTACAATGGTTTACAACCACGACAATTAAATTGATGTGATGTTTTTTGTGCTGTTTGTTGCCTAACTTGGCGCGACACACTAGCGTGTGTCTAAATATGGTTGAAGTCCTCATTCCAGCAAAACTAAAACAACATAATATCTCCGTTCGTATTCAATATTTTTCGACCAAACTTGGCCAGATATTAGATATGTATCGAAGGTGCATTTGTACCAAAATTTATGCAATTCTTTGCAAAAATAAACGTAGGGAGCCACACGTAAATTTGAAAACTGTTTACTTGCGTTGCGCTGTCTACTTCTTGTTCTCCCACCGTTTCAGAAAAAAATTGCTGCACCTACCTAGGGACCATTGTTTAAAAGTGTGGTGATTAGTGCCAACTGAAATCAATGCATTTCAACTTATCACCATACTTTTTTCGTTTTCATTGTTATAAAACTCTACAATAAATCGGATACAGTATTGTTGTAAGTGTCACTTATTGGTATTAACGGTTCTTGGGGGTGTTAAGATGCTCTCTTTTGTGTAGTTCTTTGTAGGGTGGGCGCATGGCCTAGGGCCAAGGCCCCAATAAATAAATAAATTATATTGGTACACTTTTACAGTTTCTATGCTATCCTGTCAGCGTTCATAATGTTATAAGTGTCAGAATAAGTTACTTATTGTTACACTTATAACAATGAACAATAACGCCAACCTAAATGTTTTATCACGTAGGCAGAAAGAGGGTCGACAGGATTTTCGCTGCCAAGTTTTGACAAAAATAATTTCAAAGAGAAGATCAAAGAACAATACCGAACGGCTTCATAAAATAACGGGCTTGTTTTGTGTAAACGCTAACACGATTCTACATTAGTTTTTCATTTTGGCAACCAACATTTTCAAGAACTTAACGGAAAATTTGATAATTTGAACTCAACATATCACAATCGCTGTGCTAAAAATTTTCACGTAAATATTTAGTTAATGCACAAAATAAGAGTAAAGCTAGCCCCCCCCCCCCCCCTGCCCCACATTACCTGCAGCATTATCCTCGACGTCATCATTATAGAAATCGATTAATTTGTAAACTCCCAAGTCTGGCTCCATATTGAGAACACGGAAGAAACGACAAAGAAACGCGCCAGCGTAGTCTCGTGGTTATTGTTGTAATATAGCGGCCAACGATTGTTGAACGCCAGGAATTGTTGAACCAAGAAAAATGACATGAAACAACTCGAATTCATTCCACAAACGGAAAAAAAGTATTTAAAGTATGGTGATAAATTAGTTATTGGCATACTTTTGCAAGAATGGTCCCTCTATACGTGATTTATTGTGATAGTTTTGCTTCCTCGGCTCTTAACGTCTCGGCTAAGCCTCGGAAAAACAAAACTATCACAATAAATCACATATAGAGGGACCATTGTTGCAAAAGTATGCCAGTAACCACTACCTTATCGTCCTACTTTTAAATAATAGCTCACACGATCACGATCATTGTTAAGGCATTGTTAAAGTACCACGCACGTCAATTACGCTGAGCCAATTTATTTATTAATAAACAAAAACGGAACGTTAAATGTTTAGAGTAAGGGTCTAAAAGTCAAAACCTACAAGGAACACGGACAAAGTTTGACAGTAAGGGTCTAGGTGTAAAATTTTGTAAGAGGGTGGTAAGCATTAGACCATTACTACCCGGTGGTTAGCTTATAGTTCTACTCTATTCGGACAGAAAGTGTGTATGAACGATTGTAGCAGGTTTTCTTTGTTCTTAGAATATTGTTATGGAACTTTAAGAACATAATTTTCTTGTGAAGTTTGGCATTGTGTGTCTTTTGATGCTTCAGAATTTTTTTATTATATTTCGTAGATTTACGGCAGAGGATAACCAGTAATGCTCTCTGCTGCGAATACCCTGCAATGTTACTAAATCGAAAAATAATTTTCAACATACAGTAAAGCAGTAAACCTATATCATACTACCACTGGATCATCACATGGGAGGATTTCCAGTTTTTCGTGAAAATGTTTTTATTTCTGACCACCGGGTAGTAAGGGTCTAATGCTTACCAGCCTCTTACACAATTTTACACCTAGACCCTTACTGTCAAACCTTGTCCGTGTTCCTTCTAGGTTTTGACTTTTAGACCCTTACTCTAAACATTTAACGTTCCGTTTTGTTTATTAATTCGTGTTACTTTTAGTTCCAAATAAATTACAAATGTACCACGCTCTTACGAATTCACTTATTAAATGAATCAATCACGGAGTAATTGATTTGGGTGCAGCGTGCAGCAGTTTTGAATTATCAGTTTCGTAATAAAAAAAAAAGCAAAACTAAGTAGGAAATATTTGAACTAAAATTTGTTTGTTGTGCCATACGACAGATTAGCTAATACGAACAGTGTCGGATTGGACCGTCCGGGAACCCGGAGATTCCCAGTG
>JAHWFP010173833.1:0-11999 GCA_023313725.1 Lithobius niger | reverse complement strand
GAAGCAGTGAGCATGGCTAAACCATATTTGATAGATTAGAAAATTACGACAGTGTCAGCTGAGACAACTACCTCTCGATACGCAGGTGATTTATGAGTCTTAAAACAACTTACTGTTATGTTATGAGCCCTGAATAACTTGCTGCAACTAAAGATTATTGTTTCCGCTGGTAATCGACGTATTTCAAAGCCCACTGGTTACACAAATTGTGGTAATTGTTTGGAAACCTTACTTTTCACGCTATTGACCTAATTCACCTACTATCGATTCCTTTCGTCGTTAGAGGTCCGATAATCATAACAAAAACGTGTGCAAACGTTTTTTTATTTAAAAAAAAATTATTAAAACACGCTAAAACACAACGCACAACAAACTAGAAGCTCTAGCCATTCTACGCGATGATTCCGCAACTAGAAAACCTGATTTCGACCAGAACGTTACTAAACGAAAATTATCTCTTTCCTAGGCAGACGGTGATATTTGTGGCCGGATTTTCAATCCGCAGGGGCGCGCGCGCATTATCATATACATCGAGAATTGGTGTAATCAGAAGTAGCATGACGCAAGCAGTTGTGAAACGAGAAACAAATTAAGCTACTTCCTTGTTTCACAAATGCTTGCGTCATACTTTTTCTGATTACACCAATTCTCGATGTATATAATAATGCGCGCGAAGCGCGCCCCTGCGGTCTGTGATTCCGGCCGCAAATATCGATATACACCAACCAATTTTTCGTCTACTACCGGGAACGAGATAATTTCCGTATACGCAAGGGCGCGGAATCAGGTTTTCTTGTTGCCCCTCCACCTAGCAGCATCGCGATGGCGGAACGATAGTTGTGCGTAGCGTTTTAGCGTGTTTTAATAATTTTTTTTTTTTAATAAAAAAAAGCGTTTGCGCACGTTTTCGTTATGATTTTCGGAACCCTAACGACGAAAGGAATCGATAGGTAGGTGAATTAAGTCGATAGCGTGAATAGTAAGGTTTCCAAACAATTACCCAAATTGTAATATTCACGATGCTGTCTACCTCGATTCACGAAACTGTCTAGATCGCCGCCATGTTTGTTGTAGTTCATCCTGTCAACCGTCGGACGGCGCCGCTGTCGCCGATCTCACGCAAATAGCCCGGAGCTTCCCCTCCTCCTAATCTTTCCTCCATGGGCAATGGAGTAACAAACAAAGGATCATCGGTATCATAAGGAAAAAAACGAAAACGGCTAGTATCTCAGTTTTCAAAGAATCTTTTTTCCGAATTATAAAGCTTTGATCAACGCTGCCAACCGTTAGCTGATTTATTTTTTCATAACCATGGTTCACTGGCGGGCAGCTCTGGTCGTGCATCAACATGATCATCATGATCATCGTTAAGCCTGGCAATTTAGCTCCTACTGCCCGCAAACAGAAGGCAGCTTACCTGCATTAAGCATCAATTTTAAAGCTGTTTTGAAAGAAACTCTTAAAAATAAAAATGTGAATTTAAATGGTGCCTTAGTATTAAAAGTAAGCTTAACGACGTGGCAGAAAGAAGTAATTATCGTAGAAATGATACTGTGCTACGAAATTTAATTTTTTATAGCACAGATGTAATTAATTCCTACTTTTTTTCTGTCATGATGTAAGCATACTAACACAATATTTAAACGTACATTTTTATTTTACGCTTTTTCTCAAAACCGCTTTAAATTTGAAGCCTACTTGAAAATGAATTGCGTTCTGTTCTGTCCTGTTGCGTTAATAGGCACAAGAGCTAACGCGCCACGCCACTACGCGCAAGACCAGCTGAGATAGTAGCTTCGTTGGAGCAAAGAACGCAACTACTATCTCAGCTGGCCCTGACTACGCAGGCCATAGTTCCACTGTCTGCAGGTAGATGGCGTTGCTCACCTTGGGCGGAGACCTGCGCATATTGATGCGCACAAAATTTTTATATATGGAAAATATTTAATTTATGGAAAATATTTTATATATATGGAAAGTATTTTATGTATGGAATAATTTATATATGGAAAATATTTAATATATGAAACATAATTTTACATATGTTAAATTATTTATATATTTGACAAAATATTATATATATATATGCGCAAAATATTTTATATATTCGCCATATTATATATATTTTAGGTAACTTAATTATGTCCCAAACGGCGCCTCATAAGTTTTAATACCTTTTGAAAATGTGCGTTTCAGTTCCATTATAATGTTTCTTCTGTAGATTCTTTAATAAATATTGATTTTTGAGTTTTATTTCTTCTGTTTATTGTATTTTTATAAGTATTTAGAAAAAATTTTCCCGATGGGAAGTTTCATATTTTTTTTCAAATTTGGAATTTGATCCGAAAAGTTCATATTAAACTCGTCACACGTTTCCTTTGTGTTCGGGCCACTGCACTGTGGCTGAGGTTGGCGCTAATGACTTAGCTGTCGACGCGCCATTAAGCCTCAATCCCCCCCCCCCCCCTTTGTGTTCTTTTCTTTAAACGTCTTTCTTATTATTTTATCAATTTTTTCTACGTTTTTGTTTTGTCCTGTTAATTTATTAATTACTTCCCGAACAGATTTATTTTGTATCTGATTTTCGTCTAAAATTAATTTATAAAAGTTGTTTTTGGTTGCCCTCGAAAATCTCGATTACCTGTTTTATATGCATTCTCTCAGGTTTCAGTGCTTCTTCCAGAGAAAAAGATGAAAGTTGGCTTCCCTGCCAGTCTCATAGTTATTCCACTGCGCCTGCGCGGACGCAGTCCTCCCTATATGAATGCCGGCGCGGCATTCATTCCTCATCTCTCTTTCTCTGCGCTGCCACGCGATGCGTCGCTCTTCCAGCTACTCATCCGATTCAAGACCTCTGCCCTCCGCCTCCCATGGCTGCCATCAATCGGAACGGCCGTCCGTCTTGGCCTCTGCCCAAGGCGGTTCACGTCTTCGTTGCGTCTGGGCTGAAGGCGAATCAGTTCGGATTACCGACGTTCCTCGTCCTCGGTCCCTTTCCCCCACTGAGCACTGCCTCCGCGCAGCCTTCTTGAGGTAGACCATTTCACTGCCTGCTATCGGCTTCCACCTTTCCTCCCTCCAGCATTGAATGCTGTCGTTTTCTTTGGAAGGGGTATGATGTCACTCTGCAACGCCTCCATCTGCGCATCCTGTTGCGCAGCCCTCCATTCGGATTATATGCTCCGAGGATGCAACCAGCTCGTCCTTCTCTACCGCCGGCTTCATATGGTACGACGCATGCACAGCCTTGGGCCAGCTTATATCAGCTCCAGCACAGCGTCCTATCGGGATCATTTCTCCTAGGGTGAGCACCACGAGTGATCATCTCAAGCTCCCCACAGGTCCTTAGTACCCTCCGCATACCGCTGTTCCGCGGAAGGACACCTCCCTCCGCTCCTCTTCTTGTAAGGTTATCCTACTTTCCGTTGTTTTTACAGCAGTTTTCTGGATACACCTTCTGTTTCGGCTCCTGAGCCTCCGTTCCTCGAACGACCGTTCCGCCTCCTTTATTGGCCTCCTCCTACGGAGAGGTTTCAATTTCTTTACACCTGCACCCCGCGGAAGAATGCCTCCTTCCGCTCCTTTCAGAAGGATTGCTTTGGCCCTTTCGTTGTTGTACAACAGTGTTATGGCTGTGCTATCCGCTCCTTCAGTTGAGGATGAACCTCCTCCGCCCTCACAGGGTTACTACCTTCGTCCGTCCTTCCTTCGGAAAGTTTCTTGTCTGCCGTTCCTCCGGCACCACTACCACACACAGTCCCGTCCCTTCTTACTACTGCCGCTTCTGCCAATCAGACTACTGCTCCGCCTCCGGCTTTGGCCTCCACAAACTTACCTCTGGACGGGCAGTCATCCATCCTGCCTTGCCTTCCGTTCCACAGATTCAACTAGGCGACGACATCCTTCCGACTCAACTGAGTCTACGTTCCGACCTTCCGCATACCAAAGTGCTTTCCATCCCGACCACTAGGGAGGGGCCTATACCCCTCCGTCAACCTTACATCTCTTATGGCACGTTACTGCTGACTCAGCCTCCGCGGCGTCTTCTTCCCAACGCCGATCCTACCATCGCCTATCATTACCATTCCTCTTGGCACAGACCTTTATCCTCCCCAGCATTCCTTCCATCCGGGATGCTTACATCTACCATTCCCATTTCCGACTTTCAACAGACCCTTTTAGGACCCAATATGGCCTTCCGAAACCCAGCCACGTTCCCCTCCGGCCATACGTCCCCATCCTGTGACCATGCAAGGAATCACATCTCTGGCACCAAAACCACCACCCTCTCAACGTCAAGAGTCATCCACCCGCCAGTGTTTACCTCCTCACTCCATTTCTGTACAAAGACATAACCCCCACCGTCTTCACCTGTCCATTCACTCTAAAGTCTGGGATCTTACATTCCATGATTCTTCAGCCGCCTCTCATCCGCAGCAGACGGAATATAGCAGCCAGGTTGCTTTTATTCTCCAAACATACCAACTTGCCATCACCATGCCACGCATCACCAATGAATTCGTTGCATCCGCCCCTCATCCAGCCTTCCTCCTTTCCTCCGCCGACCATGGAAGCTGAAGGGCCTCCGTCAACCTTACAGGCTAACCCAGACAAAGTCCTCCGTTCCCGACTATGAAAGCTAAAAAGATCTGTTTTCCTCGACTTACATTCTTCTCCCTCCAGCATTGTATCCTGTTGTTTCGTTGAGAGGTATGATAGCCTTCCGCACCGCCTCCATCTGCGCAGCTTACTGCGCAGCTTTTTTTTTCAGATACACACTCTGACGCTACGGCTGGCTTGACCTTTTTCTACCATCAACCTGTGCAGCTCTCCTCCACGCTGCTCCCTAAAGAAGTCCACCTGCACGTCAATCGGCCATTCGTCAACATGATATGGAACTCGTCCTCGTCCATGGAAGTGTGGCCCTTCCGCCCTCCCCTTGTGCCTCATGCTGTCCCTCGATCCCCTGCTCGTGGGAGGAAAGGGGGGGGGGACTTGTTCCCTCTAAGAACAGCAGTCCCACGTTCCTCACCACAGTGGAATTACTGACGTCATCATCCGTCTCTATCCCACAGATGACGTAGCATCAAGAACGATCATTCCTCACGGCAACTGTCCAAGAGCCTGAATTTTTCAAAAAAAAAAAAAATCCACAACGACCACATCCTACGCCTCGGTTTGCGTATCGCATCCCAGACGGACGTCTTCAGCATTGCCAACAACACACTGTATGAAGGACTCTGCACTGATCCTCCACCTAACAATACCTGCCAACTACTGACATGCCACCCACTATGCGACTACTGCTACACAGCCTCCTTGGCTCCTGTCCATTTCACTACCCACTGTCAGCATCCGCCTCCCTCCGCTTCCAGAGATGCTTACCGTACTTCTATAATAAGGCCTTGATATCCCTCCGCGCCAACGCCATCTGCGCATCCTCCTACTCAGCCTCCTTTCTGGTCATTTCTGAGAGTGGTCATTCTGAGCACTCCCCACATTTCTATATTCTCCTTCCGCATACCGTTCCACGGCCGGGCGACCTTCTCCGCTTCTACCTTTTGCTACCATCCGCCTTCCGCTCCTCCACAAAGGCCCAATGAAAACCTGATCCGTTCCTTCCGCCGAGAATGGCTCTTCTCCACCCTACCCAGATTCGCCGAATCTTTCCACCATCCTCCGAGCTGTTTCTTACCTCCCGTTCTTCTTCTGGATTCGTTAAGAACAATACATCCCATTTCGGCTCCTATGCTCCCGTCCCTACTTCCTTGTAGCCAGCCTTCTCAGGTACAAAACCTCCGTCCCCCTTCCCTCCTGGGACCCCTCACACACTACGCGATATGCACCTCAAGGCCCGGAGAAATTGCTGTCAAATTGACTGCCTCCGCAACTGCACGATTCAATCTACCATTCCTCAACAAGATATGGACCTCGGCCTTGTCCATGGAAGTGTGGCTGCGTTTCTTGCAAAAAACGCCTTCCGCCCTCGATCCTCCGCCTTCCACCTCCGCAACTGCCTCCTCTTGATCTGCACCCTTTTACCAGCGCTGCATCTGCTTTTATGGTCCGCTCCACATTAGAGGATGATCGACTTTCCTCCTCGATCTGCATCTTTCGTTCCTCATCCGAAATTACCACCCATTCCATCCTCCATTGGTTTTCAAACCAAAACACTACAGAAAGAAGATGTACACAAGACAAAGAATTCAAAGACCAGCAGTTACTCGTTACCCTCCTACCAGTCGGCTATGAGAAACCTGTTCCTTCCGGGCTATCTTGCCTCCTGCTCCTTTGGAATTTTTACCACCCCTATGGCGATTCATCTGCTTAACCCTTGGTCCTGCTTTCATGTTCGACTCAACCCATACGTTCCTAAACACCTTGCCATTCCTGACCTTGTGTTGACGACACCTTTTACATCTATAGCCTTCTTGAAGATGCTCCCAAAGACCACGTCGTCCCTCAACCCAGTTCCAGGACACCCCTTGCAAACAACTGCGCTAGGACACCTTTCCCATCGCAATCATCTACGATCCAGCCGTCCCCATCCTCACAGACCTACCTTCGGTCTTCCCTCTGGCCCTTCCTCCGGCATATCGCCAGGCCATACAACTGCTCTTTTGTTCCAGCAGGAATACCTCGGAACGTAACAATGCTCCGACAGACCATCACCAACACAACCTCGGTTCCCCTTCGATCCGAGTCTACCATCTCTTTCAATACTAAGCTGGATTAAAAATGGTTTTTGTTGCCATCTTCGGTACAATTTAATGATGATAACTTACTGTTGCTGTGACCTTGTCGCTTCAACGATCCCTAAGGATTCCAGTTACCTAAACTTACGGCAGCTGTTCCTCCTTTACCCTGGAACCTGCCTGCAACCGTCTCCTCCGGTGTACTCTTCCACTTCCAGCCGGTTCCATGTGCAACCAATACCTCCGATGCATCTACACCGACCAGTTTACACAACACACCTTTCAAGTCCTACAAGAACATCTTTCATCTCTCCGCACCGGTTGCCTTCAAATTCGTTGAGTCAAGTTAACTTCAGGGTAGCCAGTCCGTAGCCAGGGTGCCCGTCACCAAGGCCCTAATAATTGTACCTCCGGTGACGAAGTCTGTTGAGTGCATATAAAACAAATAATGGAGATTTTCGAGGGCAACCAAAAACTCAATCGTTACAGCAAAGCTGGTTAAAGATGGTTTTTGTTGCCAAACCGAAAATATACATTACCTGTTTTCCAAACAGACCCGCCCTTCCTCCCCTCTCGAGTTACCTTGGTGACGATTGAGAGTATTATAACGAGAGATGAGGAATGAATGCCACGCCGGCGTTTATATAGGGAGGACTGCGTCCGCGCAGGTGGAGTGGAATAACTACGAGACTAGCAGGGAAGCCAACTTTATCTTTTTCTTGGAAGAAGCACTGAAACCTGAGAGAGTGCATATAAAACAGATAATGTATATTTTCAGTTTGGCAACAAAAACCATCTTTAACCAGCTTTGCTGTAAAGATTGAGTGATTATCCTTTGATATTGCCGCTTGTACGCTTTTTTAAAAATTTCTATATTCCTGATATGTAGCATTTTCAATACATTTTGCATTTTTTTATTTTGATCCATAAGTTATTTTTTTTTATTAATAAGTTTCAAAGTTTCTTCAGTTATCCATTGTTTTGTACCCTTCTCTGGTTTTTTGTTGGTTGTTTGTTTTTTTGGTTTGTGTTGTTTTTATACGTTTTTTTGTATTTCAGATGTAATTTGCATATTGATTTCATTCGGTGTTTTGCATTGATTAAAATACCTCCAATCTATGTTATTTAATTCTTTAACAATTTCTTGGTCATTATACCTTATGTTTATATTATTATTTACATTACACTCATCCTTATTTTCTGTAAGATTTTTCTTTTTGTCTTTTTCAGTACCAGACAAGTTGCAAAGAAATGATCTGCAATCTTATCTTCGACTTTTGAACTTAAATATGTCAATTAAGTGATCTCAAGTATAAATGATCCAAGCAGGATAGATACATCTACTTTAAGCTCATCCTTATTTTTTTTTTGGTTATTTCAACTCGTGTTGGAGAATCAATGAGTTTTACAAAACCAAATTCTGCTAAACAATTTTCATATTTCTCCATTATGTTTTGATCAAATTTATCGATATCATTGTTGTTTTGATTTAAAAATATAAATATTTATATCTGCTATATATATTTCCAGACAACATTTCTTCCTCTTTCTATATAATTCTTTTATGCTTTTTATATACTTTAGTTTAATTGTATCTGGTCTTCTGTATACCACTGTAAGTTCTATTAATTTATTATGGCAATACACATTCCAGTTCAAACCATCATTTTCTTCAAGTTTAATATGCTTTGTGTTAATTTTCTGTAGATTGTTCTTATAGAAAATCATTATACCACCACCTCTTTTTGTTTCTTCTCGTGTTAAGGAGACTTTTGAATACACGTCAATATTGTAAATTTCCAGTTCTTCTTTTTTAATGTTTATCTAATAATAATAATAATAATAATAATAATGACCCGGGGGTCACCGATTCCCAGCCTAAAAGGGGACGGAAGTAAATATATGAAGATAAAAAGCAACAGAATAGCACAGTAGCAATGATAAAATTAGAACACAGTTAGAAAACTAGGCTTATTGAAGGCTTATTTCGAATTTAGGCATAACTAGTATGCTTACCAAATGTACCATGAAACTGTAACTGTACCACAGAAAAGTAGGTTCAAAATAGGACTAAGCTGAAGAGGGTTACATCCATTAGGCTTAATAAAAACTTGGTGCATAACTTGCTGTGGTGTAGGCCTAAAAGTTAACCCTAAGGAGGCCCGATGCACTACTTGCTAGGGTAAAACAAGTAAACAAATCCAAGCTAGGACTAAAGTAGTTTTATTCCAGTCCACGCGGGCATACAGACAGTGGTTCAGTGTAAGCTCAGGCACCTTAGGAGGTTTCATTCTTGGCAGTTCAGAGGAGAGGAGTGTTGCTGGGCCAGAGCCCATAGGTGAATGACCAGTTAACACCAGTGCTGTTACTTATAAAAGGACAGGTAGTGCAAGCAAACTAACCTAGATTTCACTCGCGTACTTCACCCTCTCGCCTGCACTACTGTGGCTCCACCTTCATACAGCAACCACATAACTACTGGTATAGATACACATGCAGACAGGAACCATAGTTACCCAACATCAGTTACATAATATTTTGTGCACTACCACTACTTAGACAGACTACACATATATAAGGATCTTAGGGTGTGACTAACAATAACTCGACAATAGCAAAGAGATGCCACAAGCTATACTGGCAAATAGGGGTCCTTACACAACATAATATGAACTTACATATAACGGCATAGTAAAGTGCAAACAATGGATTGTATTCTTGGACTTGAAACTGGGTGCATGATATTCCCGAAATGTTATGTTTTATTGGATATTTTTACACATTTTGGATGCTTGAAAAGGGCTCATATCGTATTTAGAGCCAAAATTAATGGAAACGAAATGTGTGCTCTAACAGGTGGATGTCAAACTAGTTTATTGTCTTTTGTATTACATGTGTTTGAGTTTAGGTATAGCTTTCAGGGACTATGGTACCTGTTTGAAATAAATTGGTGGTGAGGGGGGGGGGTCTTTTGTTGAGTCGCGCGAATTATGACAACAGAAGTTGAAAAATCACCTTAAATCGACGCTTATTTTCACAATCACAGGAAAAACAACAAATTTCCGCAAATTTTCGATAGTCAGTAGTCCTGGAGGTGGAATGGCTCAGGCGACTATCATCTTCAGGCTCCACAACAACACAGATCAGTACTTCGTAACGACCGTTCGTCTGCTTCGAAAATTGGCCGAGGCCTCCGGTATTTGTTGGGCACGTTGCGAATCTGGAGCGCGGTTGCCGTTATTCGTTGGGTTTGTCGCCCATTTCTCACGCAGCCGGCGATCGAGTTCTCCACGCATGAGAAACTGAATTCCAGGGTTTGAGGGTCCCTGGATATTCATCACAGGGCTCGAATTGTCTTAGAAAAATTGCATAGCAGAAATGCGATACAAAATACAAATTTGCGTAGCAGTCACGAAAAAGTGATTAGCAACTTTTAAAGAATCATTTATTTAAAAAAAAAAAATACAAAAAGTTTACTTTATTTGAAACAAGAGCCATTTTTGTTTCACTTTTACTTTGCTATACGCATGGATGCTTAGTCAAGAATATGGCATCCAATGCACGTTCAGACTATTCTGATCCGTGTCTGAAATGAAAGCACCACCAATTAAATACCGAAGGTGTGGTAGGACCAATGATTTCCCAGAATGCATATGCGACGCTTAGCCTGCCTATAAAGTAGGAGGGAGTAGCATCTCCATGTTAGCCAACACGATCATGACCACGCTACTAGGTTGTCTCGTGTAATACAGTTGCGTCGCTAAACTGCGATACATTATTTAATTTTGCATCGCTAAAGTTTAAATTTGTGGTGCAAATTGCGATGCGATACCGCTCATTTCGAGCCCTGCATCAGCACAGCCTTCTCTCGGTTGTGGTGTTGAATAGCCAGGGATTCAAGACTTCTCAGATGTATATCACTTCTCGAATTTGAGACTAGGAGCGTTTTTGTTCCTTCCCAATCTATATTGTGTCGAGTTTCCATGTGGTGGACTGCAATGCTGTTCGTTCTAACTTTATTCCTAGCATCGGCCATGTGCTGTTTGACACGGGTCCTAATTCCTTTCCTTGTCTCACCTACGTAGACTGCACCACAGTCACCACATGGAATTCGGTACACTCCTTCATTTGTATTTCGGATTTTTTCCAGGATCTTATCTTCCGCTTCTTGCACTTCATTCTGTTTTCTCATGCTCTGTCCAGATTGATTCCTTCGTTTCATAAGGCGGTCTTTTAGCCCTTTGCTATTCTTGATGTAAGAATCGAACCCATTTTTCTGCAGTACTCGCTGCACCATGTCCGTACTTTCATTCATGTAGGTTAGGGCAATTCTGGGTCGTCCTTTTTCTTCCTTCACACTGTCCATCTCCCTCTTCTTTTTATCTTCTATCCCTTCTTCTCGGTTTTTAGCTTTTCTTTCTTTTCTTTCCTTTTCTACTACCACTGCTTTTTGAATCAATCTGTTTAGGCAGCCAGGTGGATAGCCTAACTTGACAAACCTGCCTTTTGCTTCGCTTAGGTGGCTCTTCGCTGTTTTCAGATCTCTCGAATTCTGTACAACTCTGAAAAACTCGTTTTGTGCTTTTGCTCTAAGCTGGCTTTTGGGGTGTCCAGATGTGTAAGGAATTCCCCTGCCTGATGTTGTTGGCTTTCGATAGGGCTGATACCAGATCCTTCTATCTGCATTCCTCTCCAGCAACACGTCCAAAAACGGCAATCTTCCTTCCTTTTCCTCTTCATACGTCACGTTAATTTCTTCCGTCCACGCATTAAGGACTCGCTGCATGTTGTCTGATTGGCCTCTCTTGAGGATGGTGAGGGCATCATCCACAAATCTTTTCCACAGTTTTAGCTCAGGGAAACTCTTTCAGTTTTTTGCTAACTCAATATCTTCGGTCCAATCACTTTTGTTAGTGTCCTTGGTCATTAGGCCTATTTCATCGACAAATAACGTTTCATAGTCACCTTCGACTGCATGTACACCAGCTTCGTTATCTTGGGATACTTCGTTTACTTTTCTTTTAACAAATCTTGAATAGCCACTTTCTTTATTTGCTTTAGAGCGGCATTTTATAGCAAAATGTATTTTCTTTTGACAACTTTTGCAAGTCTGACCATATGCTGGGCATTTGTTTCTTTCGTGGCTTTTTCCACATCGGCCGCACGCACGTTCAACACTAGTTGTAGCTTTATTGAAAGCTCGACGTTGTTTAATTACATCCACTTGCTGGTTTTCATCCTTCATTGTTAATATTTGTTAGCAGCTTCTTCCGATGCCCTGCAAGTTTGTATAGCTTTGGTTAA
>JAHWFP010173832.1:0-11982 GCA_023313725.1 Lithobius niger | reverse complement strand
CCTGCACGAGCCGACGACCCCTTGTATCACAATGTGTAGAACCCCACGCAAAGTGATGCGCATTGAAATCGCCAGCAATTATGCAAGGTGGCTGAAATTGACTCAACCATGTCTGCCAAGTCCCACCAAGAACTCGTTGTGAGGCATGTAAGAAGACCACAGTCACCCACCTGTTGCTCATCCACACTTTGATAGCACATGCGTCTATTTCTCGCACACGCTTAAAAACTATGCTAAGGTACGGTACTTTCCATTTGATAAAAATTCTAACTTTAGAATTCGAGTGTGATGCAATACAATCTACTTTCGGGATGCCTGGTATGGTATTGCTAGCATACGCTTCCTGCACTCCTAAAATGTCAACATGCCCTAACAAATTTTCTATTTCGTGTATTTTACCATTTAGGCCTCTTGCATTCCATGACCCTAGCGCAAAAGGGCAAACGAATTTAAGTTAGGTTAAATTACACTAGACCTTGTTTGTACAAAATTTGCCTACAACACATTTTACTCACATTGACTCATCCTTCTCTATTCCCACCCGCAGAGCAGCTGACTCTGATGCTTGCACGACTTTTGCCACAGCAGCTGCAGATTGACTCATTGTATCTTCAAATAATTCTTGTTGCAACTGCAAACCTTGTACTTCACTTTCACATGCACTTGTACTTGAACCTAAACTTATCCTTAGAGAATCAAGGCTTTGATTCGGACTAAGGTACAGCTCTTGGACAGGTAACACTGATGATGACTCGTGCTCCAACACAGCTGACTCTACACGTGACGTGTTTTGGAGCTCATTCAGCATCACTTCTCCTGTCACATCTTTGGACATATGTGACATTTCTTGCTCACTATCTTGCAACTCTTTATGCGTGCAACACATTTGCTGCTCATGTAGCAATGTATCGTGTGAAGCTTGCTGCTTACTGCATGGCGCAGAACGCAACACTTGTGGCAAAACACCATGACAAATTGCTTCGTCACTTACAACTTTTCTCGATGGCTCTTGCCTCACACATTCTTCTTCTACTGGTTGCTTCTTTTTTCGTCTATTTGCACGCTTCCTCTTGCTTGGTGGCGCTACTAACTGCATTCCTTCTGATTCACTGCTAGTGCCTTCGATGACTTCGCCCGCGCATGTTGTTGTTGCGTTGGTACCGACTGTGCTTGATGTAGACGGAGCTGCATGCACTGAAATATTTGGATGCTCTTCTACTAGATGCACTATTGGGGTCGTTGAAGCTGCTTCAGTAAGTACGCCTTGCTGCTGTTGCTTCGCTACACCATTACTCATTACGCTGTTCTTTTGCGCTTCAGCAATCGATTGGGCACGCAAATGAGGACATAAATCGCGCGGGTCACGGTAGCACCCGCACACGCCGCACTCCACACTCGCGCATGCGCGGCTGAAGTGCCCACGAATTCCGCAACGCAGGCAACGTGGCGCGCGGTCTGCCACCACAACCAACGCAGGAATTCCTCGCACATACAAAATTTCAGGAACATCGTCCATCGTGAAAGTTTCACGAAGCTTAATTTTCACGAGACGCACACCTAAATCACACACATATCGCCCTCCTGCCGTCAATTTTTCAAACGAGTGAGACATTAGGTCTCCAAAACGTCTAACTGCCGCACTGACATCTTGAGCAGTAACTTCGTATGGAAGCCAGTGCAGCTTGGCTTCTATTAAATCCTCATGAAAGTCACAGATATCAACTTGGAAACCATTTATTTTCACTGTAGCCTGGAGTAGCTTGCGTTTTGCTGCTGCATTTTTCAGAACAACCTGGAAGACGTGGCCAGCCCTAAGGTTGCAAACAGCTTCTACAGCATCCGGACCAACTACCGCCGCCGCAGCTGAATGGATCTGTATCGATAAGTACGGACGTCCAGCCCCATGGCACATAAACACAACTGATCGCACCATTTTAACGTTATTAAGACTGCCTTCGTATAGGCGTTTTAAGTTCATCACTTGACGTGAGTGCTGCCTCGGTCTTGCTTGCTGGTCTTCTCCATTACGTTCATTCCGCTCACTACGAAAAATTTCACGTACATAAGTCAAAGTATCTTGCTTATCTTGATTTACCGAGTTTGACACAACACGGCTGTAAGAACTTTTAGCTTTGTCCTTTTCAACTCCTTTTTCACATCCCTCGTTTGCATTTACACCACTGCTATTGCCATTATCACCATTGTCCTTATTGTTACAATTTACTTCATTGTTGTTGCTACCCTTCTCTTTTCTGCCATTTTCAACATTCTTCATGTCAATATCTCGGTATTCCTCTTCTAGTCCAAATTGACGCAAATCCTCAATCGATATTCCTCTCCGTCTGGCTTCTACACAGAGTGCATTAAAAATTCCTCTCGTAACTTGCCCTGACTGAATGTCCTTATCAGTAATTATCCCATTTTCTCTGCATTCAAATAATAACTCATAAACGTCGGCCGCCATTGCTGGAGGGGTTATGGAGCTCTAAACGACCAGATTGATTGTTTTACATTGTTTTAAACATTGTTATTATGCAACAATGCTAATTAGCAAACGCCGGCTGCAAAACTGAAGATTAAAGGATTTGTTTCTTTTATTAACACTGGCGATAGCCAGTGTTAGTAAGAGTCAGCCTAGGGTCTCTGAGTTAAACTCTCTATTTTCACCGTCAACTGCACTGTTTTACAGTTTAGCTGCAATTCTAAAAGTAACACGAATTAATAAACAAAAACGGAACGTTAAATGTTTAGAGTAAGGGTCTAAAAGTCAAAACCTAGAAGGAACACGGACAAGCTTTGACAGTCAGGGTCTAGGTGTAAAATTTTGTTAAGAGGCTGGTAAGCATTAGACCCTTACTACCCGGTGGTCAGAAATACATACATTTTGACGAAAAACTGGAAATCCTCCTACAATGACCCATGTGATGATCCAGTGGTAGTATGGTATACGTTTGCTGCTTTGCTTTATGTTGAAAATTATTTTTCGATTTAGTAACATGGCAGGGTATTCGCAGCAGAGAGCATTACTGGTTATCCTCTACCGTAAATCTAAGAAATTTAATTAAAATTTCTAAAGCATCAAAAGACAAAATGCCAGACTCCACAAGAAAATTATGTTCTTAAAGTTCCATAACAATATTCTAAGAACAAAGAAAACCTGCTACAACCGTTCATACACACGTTCTGTCCAATAGACTAAAACTAAGCTAAGGGTCTAATTAGAGAAAGGGTCTAATGCTTACCAGCCTCTTACAAAATTTTACACCTAGACCGTGACTGTCAAAGCTTGTCTGTGTTCCTTCTAGGTTTTGACTTTTAGACCCTTAATCTAAACATTTAACATTCCGTTTTTGTTTATTAATGTAACAAAGCATGAGGTAAGGCAAAGATAATTACAAGATGCAGCAGACAGTGAAGAAAGTATAAATGAGACAACACAGGATAGGGCGAGACTGAAGAAGTACTGGACAAGACAGGATGGGCAAAGAAAATAGTTAAACGGAGTAGACAAGGGTTAAGATACAAACAAGAGAAGGACAAAAGAGACAAAGTCTAATAGGCGGCAGTTAATCAAATACACCAGATAACCGCTATTATACCATCAAGATGGTAAATCATAAAATGTCTAGAGATGACTGCAGTAAATGGTGGGAATAGAGGGTTTTTCTGAAAGAGTAAAACGAATTGGTTGCTCTGATTTCTTGTGGGATGTCATTCCAGGTCCTTGGCAGTTGCCCCACAAGGGATGACTTGCCAAGTTGAGTGCGAAGGAAGTCCAAATGCAGTTAAAGCGTCTGGTGAAATGAGAATGAACGGTGTTGTTACGCTTTGAGATGCATGAAACCATATCTTTTTCGTGACGGTGGGCGTAAAGGCCAATTCTAAACTTCATAAGGTCTTGAATTGGCAGAATCTTTAAAAGTTTAAAATGAGGGAGGGAGTGTTGTAGGCTAGACTGGTGCTGAATGATTCTTACAGAACGTATTTGGAGTTTTAGTAGTCGAAGTTTGTTGGCTTTTGACGTGTTACCAGGCGAGGATACAGTGATTTAAAAAGGGGTACACCAGGGAGAAATATAATTGTCTGAGGCTAGCAGATGGCAGGAGAGGCCCTAACCTATGCATAATACCAGCTCCTCTCGATATTTTGGCAGCAATATCATTGATATGATAGTTCCAAGTTAGATGATTGTCAATATTGAGGCCCAAGAATTTAATTGTATGAACCTGTACAAGATGAACATTGCTGATAATTGTTGGAACAGTGGGGTTGCGGGGTTTTTGGCGAAGGTGAAAAATCATTTTAATAGCTACTTTGAATAGCGTCTCAACTAGTTTTGGTTGAAAGGTCTCCGTTTCTTTAAGTATGCAAGTCGCTAGAAAAAGAATCAACGGTGGGCGTGGTTAAAAAATGTCCGGTTTGACAACAGGAACCCTCGTAACATGTAATTAAATAATTTAATTTTCGCACCACACACCGATTCATATCATTAACAACCCCAATTTTACAGTACGGAGACTAGCTTGTAATATTGGGGGTTGTTACTATCGAAGAAGCGGTGTGGGGGGGGAGCCAATTTTATCATTCAATTACATGTTAGGAGGGTTCCTATTGTACAACTGGAGATTTTCTTATGCAAGTAGCTGTAGTTGTGAATCCGTTTTCAAATTTAATACATGCATCACTCATGGAATGAAGATGATGGTAAAAGGCAATGAAACACATCTTGTACCCTCTCTCTGTCTTTGCCTCGATACTACAATTCTTCACCTGATCGTAATAAAGCATTTTTGTTGTAGTTTTCTCGTAATTTACATTATCTGTGTCCATCTAATCCAAGACGTGTTACGTTTAATTTTCAGAAATTCCAACATGTCAAAAGTTCATTTCCACCTGTGCTTCCTACTTGTATTGGTACTACCAGTAGTGACAGGTAAGCAGCTTACATAACCACTTGTAAATTTGCCTGTATTTCCTTATAAAAAGACGTATTGGGCTTACTTGTTTGGAGGCGTGGTTGGTTTGATTGCTGAGTGCTGAACACGTCCACGTAATGAAAGGATATCGTAAACACCAACAAACATGCACCAAATCATTCGCCTATACATGAATTTCATTGGCTGAATCAGGATTCATCCACAGCAAACACACCAATCACAACAAACTTCTTTAATTTTCGACTGTACAATTTCTACATTGTTTCTTCCATGCCATGACAAAGCCAGATACGTAGCTTTGCAAAATCAATGAAAATGACGTCAGTTTAGTACTCTGGGCCATGGGCCGACTATCAAAAACACGCTTAGGTTTTCGATTCTGTAGCGACCATTTTGGTTTCCAGATATTATTGGCCAACATCACTACCTTAATCAGCCTTGCGCCCAAGATTGTGTCCAACAATCTGCTCTTCCTCCAAGATAACGTTGTAATTGTCAAACAACAATTGGTTGTCACTGTAAAGAAATTCCAATGTTAACAATGTAAGAGCCACGCATTGCCTTGGCGACGAATTGTACTGCTCGAGGCCCAATGTAAATATTCCCGTTCCAATCCTCCAATTCAACCTGTGATGCAACCGATGGTTTATCATCCTGCTACATTTCGGTAAATATTAATTAGAATCATTTCCCCCAACTTTCTCTTCTCCCCAGTCCTCCCGCTTAAGTGACGTCATGTCCCCCTAACTTTCATTAATTTCACACCCATCTGATTAACATTAGGAAGGAGGGGCCTTTGTCAACTAGGGCGAGCATTCTGTACTGGCCATCATGTAAACTGAACCATAAAACTTCCATCCGCAAAGCCAATCCGATTTGATCATTTACTCTACACGTCAATTTCAACCTACCATCGCCATACTACCAAATCCAAAGACCCGTTCCTCCAGTTTATCTTATCACTAATGCATACCACGATGTTTTGATTTTAGAATTTAAATAAAATACATACAAGCAGGAAATGCCAAACTCCACCACTTTTTCGTGGTTCTCTATCCCTGGAGGCCCCCCCCCCCTTTAGGGGCCCCCAAGTCGAGCATTCTTCACAATAATGTTAACTCCATCCCTAATTGATGGAATTTAATCATTTTTTTTTAATTAACCGTTATGAAACCTACTTTAATAACGTTCATATGCAATGTTTAACCTAAGTATGATAGGTTGGCTGAGAAATGGGAGTAAACGTGAAAAATATGATTTTTTTACATAAAGTTTTACGTTCACTCACGATTACTGCAGTATATTGATTTTTTGCAAAAATTATATCAGAGCGAAATTAAAGTTTACTTCTTTTTATTTTTCATTTGACGTGTAGAAAAATGAATTCCGCTTATTTCGTCGGGAAATACTTAATTTCAAACGATCACCTATACAAGCAAACCTTCTTTCTTAATAACAATATTTTTGTTTTTCCTACGAAATGTATTGAATTTTTCTATTAATATTATTTAGCGTATTATTGCGAATAACGTTTGATTTTCATGTAGGCTATGCATGACGTAAGTACGTATGTAACTCTGTCCCTAATTGATGGATTTTAATTTTGTTTTATTTAACCAGTATGAAATTTGCTTTATTAACGTTCATAAGGATACTCAAAGTATCTCAAAGTACTCAAAGTACTCAAAGTATGATAGTTTGGCTGGTAAATAGTAAATGTTTAAACGTGGAAAACTATGATTTTTATCGCAAGGTTTTACATACATACATACACACATCATACCAACATAACATAACATACTTACTTACTTACCTACCTTTTCGTAGAAAACTGAAAAACCTTTAGTAGGAAGAATAAAAATCTAACATCATTAAAATCGTTCAGTGTGTTTATTTATTTATTAATATTTGTCCCTCTGCTCGTCTCGAAATAGTGGGGTTAAAACTTGGATAAAGAGTTTGGAAGAAAACAAATTTCTGCGAATTCCTGGTAAGACGTATTCTTAAATTCAAATTTAGGTCCGAAATATCCCAACTTAACGAAAAATGACCTTCGCAACAATCAGCATCAATCAAACAATAATACGTGACGTCAACGTTTGCTGTCAGATTTTTCCTTTCGTCGAAGCCTCGAAGTTTTCAGAGCGAGCAGCAACAATGGATTGAGGCAACGGTCTGGAATGAAGCACGTGTAATAAACGGGTGGAAAGGCTGTTAGAGTTGATTTACAGATATTTAAAATTAAATTACATTACAGATATTTAAATTAAATTACATTACAGATATTTAAATTAAATTACATTACGCAGACACACGACAAAATTTAAATGCTAAATACTAAATTGCGTTTGTGCGTTCGTGTTTGCACTTCTACTCCTCTGGAACCAAAGCGCCTACAAAGATGGGATTAGGACTAAAAAAAAATAATTAAATTGCGCTTCGGTTAGGCCTATTTTCATGGCTGTAACTTGGTATTATGACCCTTAAATACGCGAAAACCCAAAAGAAATTACGGCAAAGTTTTTGTTTACCCTCGTGATGTTTCTTCATGACATCATAGTTTGTTCATGCAAACCTCCTCGAGCGAAGCGAGACGACGACAGAAAGCGACCGAAGCGACCGATGTGGCTAGTATCTACATAATTAAAATCGTACTAGCGGAGTCGCACGCTCATTCCGCGTCGTCTCGCTGCGCTCGAGGAGATTTCTTGCTGCAACACTTATGATACAGACCTTCCACATAAAATATATAGGAGTGTAGTATGAGATATCGGTTATCTCGAGAGAAGGTCAGTATTATTTTTTTACGTCCAAGGAGTCGAGCAAAAAGTTAAGATCAAGCAATTTATCAGAAAAGCACTGTTTCTGATGACAAACGCTGATTTTCGTTCGCTTCGCTCACTCAATCAGCGCAAACACCGTTTCAAAACCAGGTCTATTCTTTTGATTTTTCCCTGCATCAAGTCAATTAATACAAAACCAATTTTAAGATGTATATGCGGTTTGTTGCGAAATACGTTGTCCGTGCATTCTTTTCCAGATCATCTCTCTTCGCTCGAGGAGGTTTTCATGAACAAACTATGACGTCATGAACAATCATCAAGAGGGTTTAAAAAAACTTTGAGGTTAGTTTTTCAGGGTTTTTCGCATATTTGAGGGTGATAATATCAAGTTATAGCGATGAAAATAGGCCTATTAAAAGCGCAATTTAATTATCTTTCGTTTGGTCCTACTCCCATCTTTGTAGGTGCCTTGGTTCCAGAGGAGTAGTGGTAAAAACACGCACGCACGCACGCACGCACGCACATCATACGTCCTTAATGATGTAGATGATTTGCGTGAGTGCGTGTTTGTACCTCTACTCCTCCGGAACCAAAGCACCTACAAAGATGGGAGTAGGACCAAACGAAAGATAATTAAATTGCGCACAGTATAGGCCTATTTTCATCGTAATAACTTGATATTATCACCCTCAAATATGCGAAAAACCCTTAAAAAATAACGGTCAAATGTTGTTTTATTAAACCTTCATGATGTTTGTTCATGACGCCATAGTTTGTTCATACAAACCTCCTCGAGCGAAGAGAGATGATCTGGAAAAGGATGCACGGACGACGTATTTTGCAACACACCACATATACATCTTCAAATCGGTTTTATGCTAACTGACTTGATGCAGGGAAAAATCAAAACAATAGATTTGATTTTAACACGGTGTCAAACATTCGTGTTTCTGAAGCACGGAGGTGCGCGAATTGAACAAGGAAAGCGAGCGATTGCCACGTAAAGTGAATCTTTTCAATATGTGTCTCGTGTAGGAGATTACATCTGACGTTCTGCAGATGTTTCTCCAAGTGAGGGATCGTCAGAAAGTGAAGTGATAAGACGCCCATGGAAAAATATGTACTGAGCAGAACGTAAAGAACAATATTTATGACCGTGGATTGAACGAGCAAAGCGAGCGATTTCCACGTAAAGTAAACCTTTTCAATGTGTGTCTCGCTTTGCTCTCTCTCACCTTCGTAGGAGATTACATCTGCAGATGTTTATCGAAATGAGGGATCATCAGGAACTGAAGTGATAAGACGCCCATGGAAAAATCTGTATTGAGCAGGACGTAAAGAATAATATTCTTAAAATAAGTAAAACAAGAAAACCCATACAAAGTGTATACTAACACAAATTACAAGTAATGTGTGGTTCTTGGTGGTTACATTGACTCAGTCACGTTTCTGAGGAAATGTTTGCGCTGATTGAGTGAGCGAGGCGAACGAAAATCAGCGTTTGTCATCCGAAACAGCGCTTTTCTGATAAATTGCATGATCTTTTTGCTTGACTCCTTGGACGTAAAAAAATAATATTGACCTTCTCTCGAGATAACCAGTATCGCATCGTTCTTTATGTAGAAGGTCTGTATCATAAGTGTTGCAGCAAGAAATCTCCTCGAGCGCAGCGAGACGACATGGTATGAGCGAACAAACCTTCGCTCGCTCACTGCGACGAATTTTGCAACACACCACATACAGATCTTAAAAATGGTTTTGTATATAACTCACTTGATACATGGAAAAAACAGACGCGTAGACCTGGTTTTCAAAACGGTGTCTAACATTCGTGTTTCTGAAGCACGGAGGCGCGTGGACTAAACGAGCAAATCGAGGGATTTCCACGTAAACTAAACCTTTTCAATGTGTGTTTCGCTTTGCTCTATCAATCTTTCCTCTCTCACCTTCGTAGGGGATTACTTCTGGAGGAGAAGACGTACAAATGCGCAAACAACCAAATCGTGTATTTTGTATGATATACGTGACATGCAGGCGCGCTTAGGAATGTGATGTGAGCAGTAATTACAATTTGTTTGCGTCGAAATAATCAGCACATGATTTTGTGATGCTCTTGGAATCAAAGAAATTACTGGAAGCATGGATCGACGCGCATGTAGCTCTCGGATGGAGAGACTGTTGGAATGATTTATGGTTATCATTTGTTTATGCAGTGAAGCCTTACGAAAAAACGCGTACTGCACTCTGACCATTTGCTTGATCGTTTTAAACGCGGAATGTATGTCAGCAGCCCAAGAGTTGCAGGATGAAAGCTCCTCGAGGGTAGCGAGACGACGCGGAATGAGCGAGCGAAGCAAGCGACACCTCTAGTTGTTGTTAAGAAAAAAGGTACTGGCAAGCATTGTTTTCTTGTAGGTGATCGTTTGAAATTAAGTATTTTCCGACTTAATAAGTACAATTCATTTTTCTATATGTCAAATGAAAGATAAAGAAGTAAACTTTAATTTCGCTCTGATATAATCTTTGCCAAAAATCAATAGCACTGCAGGACGTAATTCGTGAGTGAACGTAAAATTTTATGTTAAAAATCAAATTTTACACGTTTACTCCCATTTCCCAGAAAAACTATCATACTTAGTTTAGCAATACATATGAACGTTATTAAAGTAAATTTCATAACGGTTAATTAAAAAAAAATTGTTAAATTTCATCAATTAGGGACGGAGTTACAAAATTTTGAATAATGCTCGACTGGGGGGCGCATAAAGGGGGGGCCTCCACGGATACAGAACCACGAAAACGCTGTGGAGTTTGAAATTTCCTACTAAGATGTATTTGATTTACATTTTAAAATAAAAAAATCGTGGTATGCATCAGTGATAAGATAAAGTTAACACTTCGTGCCCTTGGCCCACGGTCTATGAAGCTATCGACAGAACTGGTCCAATCTGCCAGCATGGACAATAGTTGTAGAGAAGTGGACCTTCTCGAAACGAACCCATACACGTGACAAAATATTGTTTATTGAAATAAAAGAAAGCATGTGTGTTCTGATAATACGTCCCATTACTTTGCATGATACGCATGTTAGCGCAATTAGTCGATAGTTTAATGGTTGATATACACCACCATGGGTAGATAGGACCTATCTACCCATGCTTGTAGTAATACTTTTATGACGTTGTATGCAGATGACATTTTCTTAATTGCTATAAATACTAATCTAGACACTATGAAAAAAATGTACAGCAAGACTTTAATAATATAAATAAGTACTTTGTCGAAAACGAACTTTTTATTAGTAAAGAAAAACGTTTTTTGATGCAAATCACAACGTCACATACACCAAAAAGCAATGGATTTAACATACAACTACACGAAGATGACTGTGACACTAGGCTCAGTTGCAACTGTCCAAAACTCACACAGGTTGACAGCTTAAGGTACCTTTGTATTACTATAGATGAAGATTGGAAGTTTACCAAACATATAGATACACTCATTAAAAAAAATAGAAGACTAGTATGATACAGCTCTCTACACCCTAAAAGAGCCCCTTGACCCAAAAACTAAATGTGTGCTGTTTGAAGCATGGATACTTTCAGTTGTACGATACGCTTGCACTATCTTTGGCTCTACTTCGAACTGGTATATTGAACGCTTACAAAAAAATTTGAATAAAGCAATAAAAACACTTTTTGGTGGCAATAGCAACAAGACAACTAAAGAACTTATACTGGAACACAAGATTTTAACTTTCCGAAATTTATATAAATTAACTGTTATTAATAAAAAATTTTTGACCAAACAGTACAAAATAAAATTGCGAGACCATCACGTAATACGGCTTGGCTTAAAATCCCACCCTGGAGAAATTCATATGGGAAAAGAAATATCGAACAATAATCGAACTGTTTTGGGGGATATCATGGCATTGTCATTGCTAGTGCTGTGAAAATAATCCCCCATGCCAATCAGAAAAATAAATTACCATGAAGCACTTTACGATTTAGAGGGGAAAGTGGGTTATTTCTGTAAGAAACATGGTTTTGGACCACAGTAGCCAATCTGGTTTCACTCTCAATTTATGTTAATAATAATAATAAAAATTTAACCACAAATATGGTAAGGTAATTGGAAGGGGCATAGCCCACTAACACCAACCCTATGCTAAATAATAAAAACATGTCAAGATTAAAATCTAAAAACACAGACAATAGCTAAAAAGACACGCAGAGAAACCTAAAATGTTAAGTGTTAAA
>JAHWFP010173795.1:0-14505 GCA_023313725.1 Lithobius niger | reverse complement strand
TGTTGACTTAGTAAAAATTGTTATAGCTTATGGTGTTATGGTGTTAAGGCTGCATCAGTACCTATGCTGATCGGGTGAGTTACTGGTATTTGTGGAATTGTTATCGGCAACTTTTGCTATATCGATAATTTTGGAACCGTTCTGAGATTATGACATGCGGTTTCTGGCGTTTTGCTCAGGAGATCACTATCTGCCTGAAAAAACTGGTAACCGGTGTTTACTATTATTACTTTGGTGATTCGATGGCATTATCAGAAAAAATATGCAAAGGCACTTAAACTTTCGGTGTTTACAGATAGGGTCTGCGGTAGGTAATCCTATCGCCTTCTTCAGAAGTAAAAAACTAAGCACAAAAACGTTTGTTGATCACATTTTGAAATTTTCACTGCTAACCACTTATACACACAGTACGCGGCGTTTGGATGCAACGCAGTACTCAACGAATGCCACTTTTTGGCTAGTCGTCATTACCTTCGAGAAAGTTTGAGAAGGTGGGTGGAAGTGGTGTGCGAGCATGCACATCAGCATGTACATCCCGACGCCTTTCTACATACGGGTTGTTAAAACTACATTTGTCCCATTAGATCCTGTTGTTCACAAGGAGAATCAGCGCCATATTGGAAAAAAAAGTGGCGCATGCACGGGCAAAGGTAGCGATACTAGAAATGATTGGAATATAAATTAAATCTTCCGAATGATCATTAAAACAAGGATGTGGAAATGATAGCATCATTGACTTAATGTAAGCATTAGGGCTGTTCCGACACCAGTACAAATAACGTATCGGTGCAAATACCGTGGTATCGGTAGGATCGGAACGATCCATTTTCAGTAGATGCTTGCAACCGATACTGAATTAATTTTTTTTTCTGTAGTTGTGCAACGTAGCTGTGCCTTTTACAACCAATTAACTGTATTATTCTTAAATTTTATTTATGCAACAACGTAAACAACTAGGGCTTACTACTTATGTGCAAACTCTGAAAGCTTGATTTGTAGGCTTAAGTTAAGCTATATTCATTAGTTTTATCTTTGTTGTTTGTAAGTATCGGCATTGGATCAGTTTTGCCTATACTTTGCATGCCAGAATCGGTATCGGATATAAAAAAAAAAGTGTTATCGGAACAGTCCTACTAAGAATACATCTACAAAAAATAAAGACCGTTAGGCCGGCCTAACACAAGTCTTACTCGGATTCGACCATCTTCAGTCTGTCGCCGTAAACAAGTTACAACAGGTAAATACAAAATACATGTATCAAAAGTCAAAACACTCCCTGATGTTTGCGTGACAATTTACAAACAAAAAAGTGTGTTCTAAATAAATCTAGAGTAGCTTTATGCCCAAAATCCAAATCATTGCATATCGTCTGAAATACAAGATGGTGGGACATTCTGGTAACGAATGAAACATTATGTACAGTAATACGAGATTACAGAAACGAACTGGGCCCTAAGTAGGACCACTTGGGTTATCTAGAATAAAATATTCTTCAATCATGCTTGGCCTGGAACCAGTGTAGTCCTCTTCGAAGTTTCTTATTGAATAGAAGGGAGAATTTTCTGGTTTCAAACCCCCCAACTGGAGGTGGGCAATAAAAAAAAAGCTCGTCGTCACCCTGTATTTTTCTCTTGGAGCGGTTGTTGTGCCTCCCCAGCTCTTGCTAGGAAAAAAAGCCAAATTCTTTACACGCTCCCCCTCATGGTGAATTTTATTTCAAGGTCGTTGACTGGCAATATAAAAGGCAACCTGTAACGAAAGTTAGTGCACAAGTTTTCTATGTCCTGCTACCTTGTTGTCAAGACATGTAAAATGCATGCATATGCAAAACAAACAAGAAATAAAGAAGTACTACGGTATTTCAGCTTAAAGTTAATGTTTTCAGCAAAGTTACTTTACATCAAATTAGGTAGTCTAAAGACAGAGCACGGTTTGCTCTCAGAAAAACATCAATTTACGTGAAATTAAAGCTAAATGATATCTTCGACTGTTCTGGTGATACATCCCTAACTTGGGATCGTACTTTCCGGTTGGTTACACAAAAACCGTTTTTCCGTTTTCAGCAAAAAAAATACAGCCAGGAGAATTTTGCCCTTGCCTCTATTTATTCCCGATGGATAGACGCAGTGATGCTACTCATGAAGAACTTCTCCAGGTTCTCGGGGAGATTGAGTTATTCACTCAGGAAGTAAATAACGACCGTCTACTTATTGCTGACCTGAGTAGGCATTGCCTTTTTTTTCTGAACGTGTTGCCGAGGCTATGGTTGAGTTGGGCCTGACCTTTCTTGACAGTTGTCTCCCAGACGACACTTGTACTTACATCAGTCATTCCTTCGCTAGTCGGTCCTGGATTGACCTGCGGCAATACTTGCATGGCACAGGCTGTCACCAACTTGTGGGTTGATTCGGAGATCGTGGGCTCCGACCATTTGCCATTGGGTGTCACAGTGCAGTTATCAGTTGGGTGCTGGGCAGGCCACTGACGAAGAGCCTGTTAAGAAAGCCTCCCAACTGAACAAGGTCCTTTGGAGCAGCGCCACCTGCCATGATAAAAGGGCATTTGTTAACCATTTAACCAACGGCGTTCTCCACTTCATGCCATCTGCCGGTTTGACTTGTACAGAATTCAACTGTAGAGAACCTAGCTGTACGAGTAATGAACGTCGGCAAAACATTGGCCGTGAAGCAGCACTACTGAGTGCAGTGTTCTCTAATTCTGCCAGGCTTACTCTCCCTGGCCGCACCTCTACGTCTGGCCCACATTGGATCCCTGGCTGGAACGACCACGTTAGGAAACTGTACACTGCTCACCAACAAGCCCACACGCTTCTGATTCAAGATGGCAGGCCTAGAGCAGAAGCCACTTTTGACGCACGCAAGGGTTCCAGAAAGGCTTTCAAAGATGCTTGCACTGGTGTCGTCAAAATGACAGATCTCCTAAGCGCGACTGCACTCCAGAACAAAATTTATGCTAGGGACAGTGTCGCCTTTTGGTCTGCCGTCCGTCAAACCTTGCGTGCTCCCCGCCCAGTAGTTACAACAGTGGATGGTGCCAGCGGTTCATCTGCCATTTGCAACTTTTGGAGAGATAGGTTTGCTGTCCTGTTGACCCTGGGTTGATTGACCACTTCGCGAATCAACGTCGGCTTCCCCTTCCTGAAATTAGTCCTGCTGAAATCAACCACCTTCTAGGGGCAATGAAGAATGACGGCGGGACCGGACGGCTTAAATGCTAAACACCTCCATTTTGCCAGTCAGGTGGCTCACAGCTTCATTGCTCTCATTCTCTCGGCAGCTCTATCCCATAGCCACTCACTAGAGTCAACCACAAAAACCACCTTGACGCCCATCTTGAAAAAATCGACCGCAGACCCCACTGCTAGTAAACGTTATAGTGGCATTCCACTGATGAGTCCCCATCGCCAAGCTGCTGTTCTTGTCCTACTGAACCGCATCAAGAACTTCTCCTCTGCTTGTGATGCCCAATTTGTGTTTTAGAAACAAAATTCCACTTCCATGGCAGTCTACACTGTAAAGGAGACTGTGCGACGATATCAGAGAGCCGGCTCTCGTGTCTATGCTTGTTTGTGGATGTGGCGAAAGCCTTCTATAAAGTCGCACACCATTCCGTATTTGATGCTCTCCTTGCATACGTCGTCAACCTCTTAAAGAGTTTGTTATGAGAGACTGACTATTTGTGTCAACTCGGAGGGCTCCTTTTACGGCACACTGCGGTAGTCCCTCGTCACCTTTGCTGTTCTGCGTAGTCCTGGACGAGGCAGTGTCTGGCATTTCTTTGCTTAAGACTGGTTTCAGACAAATGGTACGATGGTGAATGTGGTCGCATTTACTGACGATATTGTGCTCCTTGTCCCAAACCGAAGTGGAATCCAATTCCTTTTGGACAGACTTGCTTTCTTGACTAGTGGTAAGGGCCTGACGTTTAATGCTAAGAAGTCTTTTGGCATGGTTTTTCAGCAGTGGGGACAACCGGGTCGCCCCTCTGTCGATCGACGCTTCCGATTTTGTGTGGGTGTCATCTGTAATTTGCCTAGGAATAATTGTCCTTCGTGATGACTTCTCTGATGACGATCACCAGAAGAAGGTCTGCTCAGAATTGTGCAGGTCAACCATTTCCGTGCTGCATACGTTCAGCTTTGCCTCTGAAGCTGCCAAGTTGCTGTTGCTGAAAACTTGGGCTTTCGCTCTTTACAGGATTGCTACTTGCTCTATCTACAGAAGAGGCTGTCTGATAAAGAACTGACCAGCATTTACCATGGTGCCATAAAAAGGGCTCAGTACCTTCCACAGTATCCTCACAACCACTAGGCATGTAGAAACGGTAGGGTGCTAACGTTTGAGTTGCCATGCTGCTGCTTCAGGCAAGTCTATGGCAAACAGTTTTTCCCTCCAGTAACACCATTGTTGCAGCTGCCAGAGGTGGCACTGATTGTTGGGGTTAGGACTGGGAAGAGCAGTGGCCATGGGCTTGAGTGCATTGGCAGATGGTGTGAGATCTGTACGGTCCAGGACATGGAATCCCTGAGATTCCGTGCCATGATCACATCCAGAGCACAGTAGCTCTCCAGAATGCTGACAAGTACAGACTAATGTGGCTTCTCTGCCAACATTTGTATACATGTTACCTGCATATCATACATTTATTTTTGTCATGTTTTCATTGTTTTCTTCTAACTCTCCCTATTGTACCTTGTGTATGGTCGAGGCAAAATAAATAAATATTAACCCTTTAGCTACGAAGAAGATATATTTTTCAGTTCGCAGTTTCCGGGGAAATGTAACAAACCGTCAGTTAGCCTCTATCACTTACAGGCAAACAGAATCTTTTTTTACAGAGAAAAATCGTCAAAACTAGAAAGGATGAGTCGGGACCACTCATTCGTCTATTGTTCCTAGTGAGCACATCGCTTGGATCGTCCAATTCAACACAGAAAGCGTTGGTTGTAAAAGGAATCATTGGCTTTTAAAATTTAGGTAGAATGGTCCAAAACAGGAAACCGAGAGTCCCTTCAAAGTTGTTTTCACAGCACACTTAAAATGGTTTTTAATCCCCACAACTTTAACTATTTAAAATTTTAAAATAGCTAAGAAAAAAACGTTGCATATGAAAGTTTCGTTTAAGCAAGAATTTAAACCAAATACCTACTCATTGTCTCAGTGTTTTGGTGTTGGCGTCCAGGTTTGTACTTTACTTCTTAGTCGATATCTTGTAAAGCAAGACTCCATTTGTAAGTATAATTGTAAAGTACTTCAATGTGAAAGTGTTAAATGAAACAGTTTAGCCGGGCTCTTGCATCCTTCGCCTGTAGAAGACAGTTGCACATCTGAAGGTTAGTATTTTGCAGTAGTTAAGGACATGTAATTTCCGCAGTAATACTAGGTGCAATTTTGTGCTGAGTTTTGTTGCGATGAAGGTGCAATTTTGCGGGATTTCGGTGCAATTTTGCGGTGATAGATATGGCGGTTGAATTCGATAACGGCACCCTCTTGGCTCGTATATTGACAAAATGTATGATAACAAAAAATTCCAACAGAGCACGGAAATTTGGGTGCACAATTGCAGCCCAGCTTTGTAACATAAATATGCACCACGTATGTGGCTGATGATGATCGATTGCTCCCTTATGGCAACCTTGTGCTAACAGCATTGTTTGATGCCGATTCACCAGAGTATTTCTTCGTTGATAACTGCTAGCGGAATTTCGTTCCCGTAGCTAGTTGTCAATTACTTTCATCACAAAATAAAGCCATTTAGCTGTAAATTTTGCGCCATTTTTGGAAATTTGTGGCATTTTGCAAGATTTACTGAATTTTGCACCAATTAAATGGGTAGTTTTGCTTCAATTCGCGATTGTTTACCTACCACTTTCGCAAAATCTCAGAAATTACATTCCTGAGCAGTAGTAAGAAACAAAAATTTAAACCCTGCTTAATATTAGTTTTTACTATCCTAAAATACTTACCTTCAGTAGAACCCGCCCTACTTCCCTGCTTTTGCAGAAACCGGTGGTTTCCCATGTGAGACGTAACGATTAAAAGCGATATGATGAACACGAGGCTCAGGTAGTATTATAATAGAGGATGAGCTCTGAACTTTTAGAAGGTGATTAGCTAAACCAACCTAAATGAAATTTATGATGGAATTTAAAGGCTTAAAATTGATTTCGGGCATAAAATTAGCCAAAATAGCGATTTTAGCACATACTGAAGGTAAGTATTTTAGGTTTCTTCAGGAAAAATACACATTTACCGCCACAGGAAAATGAAAACACACAATTGTTCGTACGTTAAATTTTCGGTGAAAATCTATCACCTTCATGAGAACTACCAACAACTACACTTTTTAAAAAGGCGTCGCATCACATCGAAGGCGTTAATCCCAAAGAGGCACTTTCACGCACACTAGACTCGTGCACTAACTGATCTTAATCATGCGATCTTAACCAGTGGTGCTGAAGTCCAACGTATTTAAAAGTACCTCCTTTGTGACTGACGCTTTTGATGTATGATGTGACAAAATTTTGTTGGTTGTAGTTCTGATGAAGGTAGTATACAGTAGCAGGGATCGAATTTCCAAATTTTGATCCGGGTGCAAATTTGCATCCCAAATTTGTTACTGGGGTGCAAAAAAAGTCTTTGGAGTGCAAAACCAAAATGTAAACCAACACTGGTCTCCTATTTTATATCCATTGAAAATTCTAACATTCAGCATCTCAATAATATGTACTGTTTTCCTGCGCTTTGCTTTAAACTGACTTAACTTCACTGTTCAACTGAAAAATCTATACACATACTTTAACCAAAAGTAGTAAAAAATGGAGTTTAACTTCTTTGGAAGGAATGGTATCACAGGAAATCTCATTCCAAGCTGTTTAAAATGCCGCAAACCGCAAGTCTGTAGCTCGTGCGGTTTAAAAGTTATGAAAAAATTCAACTTTGGTGTGCAATTTTGCACTCCAAGAGTTGCTTCTGGAGTGCAAAGTGCAATTTTGGAGTGCAATTTGCCCGTGTGCATCCGAATATTTCGACCCCTGCAGTAGTCTTTCACCGAAAATTTAACGTGGGACAATTATGTGTTCTCCTGTGGTGGTAAACGTGAATTTTTCCTGAAGATGTTTCAAATACCATTGTTATCCCCGTTTGCCTTTTTTTTTCCTAATATTTTAGGATAGTAAAAAGTAATTTTAGCTGGGTTTAAATATTTGTGTTTTCTTTTTCTTTTTGTGGGCTTTATAGTGTCGTATTTTTCTATGAATCTACAGCTATTCTTTACAACTGAAGACGTTATTTTAACGGTGTTTTACAGAAACCTAAAGAAGACTGAAACAAAAATAAAAAATATGGAAGCAGAACTTCAAGAAAATGTGGAGAAATTGGAGAAGTTAAAAGAGCTCCTTAAAGAGTTAGAAGTCCAGGCCAAAGAAGGAATAAACAACACAGAACTGGCTGTTGTAAGTTTTTTCCCGATGAAAGCTCTTTACTGTTCGCATCATGCGGTTTGCTATTGCACAACAGTTGTTTCATTTTTTTTGTTTGTTGTGTTATTACTGGTTTTGTTTTTCTTTATCTGGAGGTTCGTTGTAATTAAGGCTGTACCAATTCCGAGCTGCCGAGCCGATTCTTGCCGATCAGAGCACGATTTGTGATGATCGGTATACTGAGCAATTACGCCCCATTTTTCCATGCAGCGCGGCTTGCGTCTAGTCTTGGCGCACGTTGGACCTTGAACATGAGCTTCATTCTGGCGGTTACTCGATTACAAAATCTGCAGATAATTCGTGCAGATTAACTACGTTTTTTTGCTTTTTCGGACATTCTGTAACCGCAGCACTGTTTTGGTAAAAACTGACTGTTTTAGTGAAAAGATTTGTTGTTTCTCGAAGCCTGATTAGTATTTAGGAAGTGCTGATTAATAAAGGTGCTCGGTTCTGCACGGTGTACCAGGCATTTTTTGAGCGCTCGGTTAGGGATCGGCTCGGCAGGAAAGAGTATGCTCGGTACAGCCTTAGTTGTAATAGATGTCAGCTATAGCATAAAGTTTACTGTGCAATTTGCTTGCAAATCCATTCATGTTGTGATGTACTGTAGCTGGTATGCCATGTGCCTCTTTTATTTCTCTGATTGGTCACCTTCTGCCAGGCGAGTCCACTCACTGGAAGTCACCCAGTCATTATCAAGGTCTACGTTTACTGCGTTGCCATTACTTTCTGCTTTTGCTGCTTTGTTCGGAGATTTCCAGGGGTCTTTATTTCTGGTTTAACCAGCATTCTGGTCAAGTTACGTAGTGCTAAATTTAATGACTTTTCTGAAAATGCGAGACCAATATTAATTGAATAAGAAGATTGTAGTCGACTTAATGATTTGAAATAAGTATTAGTGGATATGTAGGAGTAGGTAAGCATTGGAATAAATTTCAGTTTTGTGTACAGAATACCATTTGTTCGTTCCGAAAAGAGTGCCAATAGATTTTTTGTGTGTGAAAATTCAGTTCAATGTCTTTTTGAAATCGTATTGAAATAAACTTTTGAACCTACCTGCCAACTTGACCATATTGTACCCTCACTCATTATTGACAGCTTGTTGCAGTTACCAGATGATACAACTTGGCTCATTGGTAAATCTGTGGCAAAAAGCTCTGAAATGGCAACTTGTTTTGTTTATGTATCAATCTTTTTTATATGAATAGGAAGAAAAAACTGCCATTGAAAGAATGCTAACAGAAATTAAATCAGAAGTGCAGTCATTTCAAGCAGAGGAGGCAAAGTTCAAAAATGAAAAGTTAGAAATCGACCACAAATTGGAAGAATGCACTAAAAGAATTCGTGAAAGCCATAGTAAAGTGAAACACTGGGAAAAAGAGGTAAACTCCTGGTTCATATTCTTTCATTTTTACTGTGCTCTGATAAAGCTAAAAATGGGCATTTTATGTTGAGGTTTCATAATGTTCAAAAATTGATTAAAGGTTCAACTCACTCAACTGGATTGGTACTACGGCTAATTTTCTATCCTTTCCTCGAGCTTCTTCGGGCCTTTAAAATTGTTATTTACACTATTTACACATGTTTTTTGAAGTTTCTGGAGCACTACATCCCGTCCTTCTTCCTTGCTTGTCTTGGTTTGTGGTGGCCATTCTGTGCGATTGAATTTTATTGTTTTCTGGCCCCTGCCGTGATTGGGCCGGCTTGTGTTTGCTTCAGTGCAGGGACAGGTTTTCGTTGTAGGTGGTGGGGAACGAGTGCATTTATATAAATATTTAAATAAATAAATAAATATAAATATATAAATATTTATCAGAAATATAAATGCACTCGTTAAAATATGTTTCATACTGTCCAAACTCCGAAACAAATTTTGTGCTACCTTTCGGCTCTCCGTATGGGAGGCGTTACACGCATGCATGCTACAGTTCCCCTTCTCACCGATTAACATTTTCTCTGGACACCATGCACAGCGCAAGCTGTAGTAAAATGAAACACTGGGAGAACAGACGTAAACTCCATGTTTATATTCTTTAATTTTTTTTTCATTCTGTTAAACAAGTTTGGTGGTTTATTTTTAAAGACTTTTTGCGCATTAATGAAATGTTGTTCACGTAAAGGAGTGGGAAATAGGCTTGGGAAACATACGAGTGTCACCTGGAATGGAGTGGGGAAAAAAACAGCCCTGCAGCCCGTTGCATGAGCACTGAGCATGAGCTTGAATGGAGTAGGACAAAAATGCTTGTCAAATCAAATACGGCGAAGGACAGCCATCCCAGGTGGTTGTAATTGTTGGCTATCCAACACCAGGTCCTCCATAAAGTGCCTCTTATGCACATTCAAGGCCTCTTATGCACATTCAACTCCCATCCCCCTGTAACGTGCTTACATGTACGGCAATGCACACGCACGCAGTTAGCCCCTCGTGCGGTGCACCTTGCCGTTAACATGGATGCTACGCGCCGCTAGCTACCATGCACACATGGCAGCTGGCCCGGCGCCAACATCCGGGTAAGCGAGCCAGTCCTATTGTTCTACCAGTCAGGACCGGATCGCGCCAGTTCGCCGTCACGTGACGTAATGCCTCAGGCAAGAGCCTATTGTTCTGCCCCGGCCCGCTTGGGTATAAAACGGGACAGCTTCGACAGCTCGAGCTAATTGGTGTGTGGTGGTCAGACCTGCAAGTCGAACCACCAGAGCTGATCAGGGCAGGACAAGGGGATAAACCTTGACCTAGCGCCTAATATGTAATGCTAAGTGTGCAGTCCCCTAGCTGTACAGTAAGAGGTGAATTAGGATTGAGCATTGTGTCTTATGAATAATCGTCCATCTCCTTAGCAAGCACTTACATATTTTGGGGGCCTTGTCCCTGGGATTTGAATCCGACATTTTTTTTTAAATGCATCCGATTCTGTAAGAATTCCAGTTGGGGAAGATCGCCATCTTTTGGGGGATTTTCGTGGAGTGTGGCCAGTGCATGCGTTGTCACAATTTCCCACGAAAAACCGCATTTTTATTTTGACTTGTCCTGGTCGAAATAAAAATACCCACTTTCTTTTCTGTAAGGGAACAGAAATTAAAGTAAAACAGAGTGATTGGACTTGCAGAGTGCGGCCGACCAAAACGCACATTGTAAGGAAAATTACGGATCAGGGGGTGGCTAAAGGATTCTAACTTGCCTGCATGGTTGTTTCCTTGGTTACCAATTTTTCATTCTGAATGGCGAAAAATGCCATTTTGACTGAGAAAACCCGCAACCGGTAGCTGTTTGTGAACTTGATTGCTTTCACAGGGAGCGCTATTTTTTTTTGGTTAGGCCTAAAAACCGCCAAAATAAAAATCACCGTTTTTCTTCGGAAAATAAAGTCACGACAATTATTACGAAGTGGATGGACTGTTTACGCCTCACACTACGAATATAATTGTTAAGGTTAAATTAGTGTAGGAGCACACTTTTTAACAACGAATTGAAAGTTGATCAGCCTGCGGTGAGCTAACTGAGTCCTCATTGTTTAAGGCTAGGAAACGAGTAAATTTAAGAATAATAAATTCTGTTGACCCATAGCAGTATTTATGATTGCAGAATTGAAGTAGATTTTGGAAGAAAATAATTCACCAGAGTCGAAAGAACAATTCAGAGAAAAAAAAAAAAGGGAATTTTTTTTTTTCCGAAAACAAGCGTTATTATGAGTCGACACATGGCGAACAATAATGCTGCTTTACCACCAAACCAGCGCAATTTAGTAATGCAAAATCCGAGGCTAGGAAATGCACGAAAAAGAGCGAGGACTGAAGGGAACGGAAGTGCACCTTTGGTACAGGATTTGGGTGAAGATCTTAACGATTCCTGGGGTGAGGACATGGACATTCAAGATCCGGAATTTTCGGATATTGAGCAAAGTCCCCCCCCTCCTAGGTTGACACGTTCTGATGTAGAAAGCCGTGAGCAAACTGATGCGTTTGTCACTGACTTTCGAAATTGGGCAGATGCTTGCCCCATGCCAGAAGACTTCCGGCAAATTGTGTTGGAACAGTTGCAAAGCTGTTTACAACCGGAAAACCGGAATGGAGTTAATGACGCAGCACAACCTAATCGTGTTACAAAACAGGATGAGAACGTGCGGCGGCCATTACACTCCACGCCTGTCACCGCTAACAGACGAACAAATCGTGCTGTTGGAGAGGTTGACAGAGCACGGCATCCTCGTCAGCGCTATCCTGGAGCCCACATGGACAGAGTGGATAGGCAGACGTGCGGTGGCCGTGTGCAATGGAGACAACCGGTTGAGCATGAACCGGATATGGACGCATGGAGGTATAGAGACCCTCAGCGCGAACATAGTGTGTCGCCATCTAGGACTGGGAACGCCAAACATAGAAATATGCAAGGCCGGACTGGCCCTAGTTACGTGACCGGGGTTAGAAACCGGGAACGTAGGGATGATTTTTCAGGGCAGGATTTATTGCAGAGACCCTTTGAAGGGCTCAGCATAAAATCACCAAAAGTCGCCATGCCTTCGTACAAAGGTTTTGGGGATGAAAAATCACCATCAGAATTTCTAGAGGCGCTGTATAAGTACAGCATTGCACTAGGCCTTTCAGAAACGTACACTTTGAAAACTATCATTCCACTTGCTTTGCAAGGTGACGCGGAACGATGGTACAGGGTGTTCGGTCCTTATACGGACTGGGACACTTTCGAATCTGATTTTAATTTGGAATTTGAAAGTCCAAATTATATCGAAGATTTAAAACGTGAACTCGCAGAAAGAACCCAGGCTCCGGACGAACCTTTCTCGAGTTATGCGCAAGCTGTGTGCGGATATTTTGACCGGTTGTGGCCTAAGGCTTCTCAGGCTGAGAAAATAAACCACATAATGGCCAAAATGCATCCAGACTACAGACAACATCTCCGAGGACGCCATTTTGACTCCTTGAGAGAATTGGTAAGGGAAGGGGCAAAAGTGAGTCAGTTCCTGCTAACACAGCGAACATACAGACCACCCCCCAACCCATCCTTGTCTGTGGAACCACGCTTAGCATGGCGCGGCTGCCCTTCATACAGTGAAGCCGTGCAGGGAAGCCAACCAACTAGGAACGAAGCAGTGCTTCGTGCTGGTCAGACAACTAGCACGGGAACCACACCGGCGTTCCATAGTATGGTTGAACCAGTGTCTTTTGCCTCGCTTGACCCTCGTGGGTACCGAGCTGGCAAGTACCAGACACAGAGTACCACAAGCTCTGTAAAGGCTGCACCAAAAGCAGCGCATGTACAGAAGGCTGGTGTTACTGCTGAAAAAGGGCCAGAACCTAAAAAGGAAAGGAAACCTTTTGATGGAAGTTGCTGGACCTGCCAAGAACAGGGCCATAGGTCCAACAGATGCCCAAAGAAGCCAAAAAACGCAGAAGAAGGTCGTTAACTTGGTTAAACCGTGTGACGACCTCAAAAAGCGCAGATTGGAGAGCTAGGGCAGGACTATGGAAAGGCACCGTAAAACGTGTCTTTGCACCAAATGTGACGCTGTTCAAAGGTGTCGAGGAAGAAACTAAGTCAGGCAATGTACCTTTAATTAACATTAAAGTGGCAGGGGAACCTTTCTTAGCACTGATCGACACTGGTGCCAGTTCTAGTATCATTTCCGGTGCTACCGCACGAACTTTGCAGGCAAAGGGCGTAAAGTGGCGCAGGGATTGCTGTGTAACCTTCATTTTGGCGGCTGGTAATATCCAAGGTGACGGGTACTGTAGAGCAACGGTACGATGGCCTGGTGGCTACTCTGCTCAGCAGACTTTCTTAGTCCTAGAAAACGCTGCAGATAGCGTAATTTTAGGCAGAGACTTCTTGGGTCGGACTGGCCTCATCCCAGACATCCAAAATGGTGGCTGGCGTGTCGGGCCAGAGGAACAAGAAACAATCCCATTTGCAAAGGCTACTCAAACGAAAATTGAGCAACTTAAGCAATTGGACGTGGAGGTAGATATTGAGAGGCGTGCAAAAGATGATGCTTTGTTGGAAGAAAAAATTCAGCAAGCTCATTGCTCAAATGCACAACGAAAGCAGCTGAGAAAATGTTTACACAAATTCAAACATGTGTTAACATCTAAACGAGGCAGCACTCACCTCTACCAACACAAAATCGAGGTTGAACCTGGTGCAAGACCCATTAGGTTACCTCACAGACCTGTAAACAAGGAGACAAGAGCTATCATTGAGGCCCAAATGATCGAGTGGATCAAGGAGGATGTGATAGAACGCTCTGTGTCACCCTGGGGGGCTGTACCTTGTCTTGCTCCTAAAAAAGGAGAAGAAGGAGCTAAAAGATTTTGTATTGACTACAGAATGTTGAACTCCAAGACAGTAAAGGACTCACAGCCTACCAGTAATGCTAGTCAAGTATTTTCCATGCTAGGCAAGGCAAAATGGTTTACAGTTCTGGACATGAAATCAGGATTCTTGCAAATAGGAATGGAAACTGAGAGCAAGAAGTACACCTGTTTTCGTTGTCATATGGGATCATGGCAGTTCAAAAAAATGCCATATGGGCTCTGCAATGGACCGGCATCCTTTGCACGCTTAATGGACATGGTTTTGGGGGATGCTATGTATTCCCATACTATGATATATGTTGACGACTTGGTAATCTTCAGCCAGGATTACCAGTCCCATCTGGATCATATTTCAGATGTGTTAGGCAGGCGAGGAAGGGCAGGCCTCACAGTAAATCTGAAAAAGGTCCACTTTTGTGCAAAGGAAATCTCTTACCTGGGCCATCTCATAAGACCACATGAGTTGTCCCCTCTGCCTGAGAAGGTATTGGTAATCCAGGATTTCCCAGAGCCTAGTAATGTAAAATCGCTTAGACGTTTCCTGGGGATGATGGGCTTTTACAGAGCTTTTATCAAGGATTTTCATGTCAAAGCAGCTTGTCTTTACAAATTACTGAAGGGAGATGCAGTTTGGGAGTGGAACAACACACACTCAACTGCAGTACAAGAGCTAAAAG
>JAHWFP010173750.1:109786-122830 GCA_023313725.1 Lithobius niger | reverse complement strand
CTGAAGCTACTTCGTCCCTAGGTTTCAACAATCACACGTCAGTTATCGCTGCACGAAATTACCACAGGGGCTCGTCACAAAAACCGCGTAGCCCTAGACCTAAGTCTTTCTTTCGGACAACTTGTGCATTAGAACTCGCAGGACAAAGTAGGTGTCCTTGAAGTGAATTTAAGCGAACTTTTTGGTGTTTTTTTTTTGGACGATTCTAAAGTTTTCACTTTATTGACCATAGCGATATATTTCGAGCCCAGTTCAGTTTCTCTGTTTACAGCACTAAAGAAGGAAGCAGTTCTCACTTGTGTGTGGAAACTACTTCTAAGTTGGTGTTTTGTAACAGGATGCTGCGTGGCCGATTGGATCCCGAATGGTAGAGAATGACTCGGAGTGACTTGGTGTTTGAAATTTTTTTGTGTAAGACTCCTTGTATGTTACGTCCTAATCCATAACCAATATGGCAATTTACATAAAAAAAATTGTCAATAAAAAATCATGAGAATTTTTAGCATTTCAATTATAATTTGTGTACTTAACAACACACAATTATGTTTATTTTCCTATGTAAATGTTGCATCAGCAAACATATTTTTAATCTAATGTTATACACCTATTAACTAGAAAAAAGTAGTTCATCCCGGGCGTTAAAACCCACCCGTGGTAAATACCATGCCAACCCTGACTAGCTTACACTCTTTAGAGAGTTGTCCAAGGAGCTTAAACATTGGACTAAAACATTGGACTTAAAACATTGTACATGGATGGATGATTATATACGGCTACCTGTAATCTCGAGTGAAGGTGCGATAGCAGCACCACCGCAAAATCCGTCAATGGCGTGTCACCTTAGACCATCACACTTTTGTTACGTGAGGGACTAGAGTTAAACAAGAAAAACTTCGGATCTCCCATGACACAAGGTCGCGCTGCCAGTCTCCTAACAGTATCGGGCGCACAGGCTGTGTATGCAGGTGAAGATAAATGACTCGTCCATCTCGAAGAGAGTTGTTAGTATAAGGTTAACTAGGGATCGACCGATACAGAAAAATACCGATCCGATCCGATACCGATTTTCCCCTCACACGCCGATCCGATACAGATATACCGATACCGATTTTCAAAAAAAAAATTATTGGGTCAGAAAGTCGAACGCATACTTCATCATTATGAAACTGGTGTGCAAGAAAATTAAATTTCAAATTTTTTTTTTCTCAGTGGCGGCAGATCCGCAAGTGTACCTTCGACTGTAAAAAAAAAAAAACCCAGCATACACTGCAGATAGGCCTAATCCCAAGAAGCCCTGCCCTGAATCTGGCAATGCACACACGTTGAATTCACTAAGCTGCTGTGCAGATGACGTCATGGGATACAAGCGGTGCTATGCAGGAAAGGTTTCTCACAAGCGAGGTGGAGTAGCCAGCACGCACGGAAGTTGGTCATATCGGCTAAAATATCGGTAAATAAACACCGATACAGATCCGATACTGATACACAAAAAATACCGATAATATCTGTAAATACCGATACCGATATTAATATCGGTCTATCCCTAGGTTAAACTAGCTTACGGCGATGTTTAAATACATTTTCTGGGCCAAAGCTGAGTGACTGGAGTTTAAGCTGCCAGCATTGCAATTACTAACTCTGGTAATTTGTTCCAAAAAAAAATCCTTTAGGGGCGACTTCATTGTATTTTTTGGAACTTATGCACTCAGCCAACTCACAATCTAAATCTACACACTAAAGACATGATTCTGAGCTGGAGTGCAAAGGAGGATCTGGGTACGCCTGCAGCCGGCGCACTCCTACTCCTACTGTCAGTAAGCTAGGACATTATGGTAGAGTGCCCCAAAATTCAAAAATACCACACCAATTAACTTGATGCCGGGGTTGACTCAACTTGACTCTCCATCTTTTAGCACAAGTTTGCCTAACTTGGTTAGGCTATGTACTGCAGTACATTCGTGCAATTCTGCTCCCATCTCCTTTCTACAATCGTCTGGAGACGCCAATATTGTTAAAAAAAAGTTTTGCAGCACAATCTTTTTTTTCTCGTGTGCAGGTTTTGAACCAGTGCTACAAGTCCATATTTATCATATGACATTTGCAATTCCTTGAAAAATCTGTTAAATTCTTTAAAAAATCCAGCACTTGAAATACCTTGCTAGTTGCTTTAATTATCATGGGGTCTAGGATACCAATATGCTTGCTGAAATCCACAGGCTACTTCCCATCTGGCATTAAATTGGACAGGTTGGTGATTAAAATACTTCCCTGGCGGCCAGTTTGGCCAATGCATTGGTATAAACCGAACTAAATGTTTTCCAATTGCTGTTTTGAAAACGTCCACTATACCAAAAGCCAAGGCCGTTTGACGTGATGGCTTTGTGAGTCAGCCACTAACTAACGAGAATAGCGGCTGTTTGATCGTCTGAGTGGACTAGCCCAATCACGTGATGCGTGCGTCACGGCAAACTGCCTTGGCGCGTGGTATAGGTACCTGTACATTTTTGCATTTAGTTCCTGCAATGCTTTCTCTCCCTGGAGTTTTTTTCTCCGTCTAGACCCAGCCGGTTGCATAACCCAACTGTGCATGTGTCATACGCAGCCCTCCTATAAAAGCTTTCAGGCGAGACGGCCCGACGGCCTTCCATCTCTGTTCCTCAAGCTATCGTCCAAGACGGTTGCTTCGTTTTCTCCCCGCTTCATGCACTGCCTTTAGCACCAAAAGAACGAAAGACCCAAAAGACCACAGCATCCATCCTCAGGGTTCGACGTAAGCGGTATCGCATCGCACTTTGCGATGCAGTATTATTGTTTTGCTAATCAATTTTTATATTGTGTCGCAAAGCTGCGACACAAAAAAACTACATTGTTGTACTCCGCATGAGAACAGCTTTCGTAGCAGCTGTTTTTTACCAATAATTGAAAACAGCAAGTGATTAGCTTATGTGGTTTGCATTTCGTTTAAGCGTGAAAACAAAGCAGCCAAAGTTAGTCGTTGTAATAGCAGCATGGAGTACGACCACAGGGGAGAGGGGGAAGAAAGTGGATTTTGGAAGAGCACTCGTCCCGGTGCCACTAGTCCAATGCATGGCCCAATGACAACCCCAACGATTCGCAACGATTGCGCAAAACTGCCACAAATGTCTTGAAGCTGTAGGAATGTTAATGTTACTATCCAAAAATATTATGTAATTAAAAATTAAAAATAGATTAGATAGAATTTAAAAAATATTCAATGAACGCAACGAGAGCTTTGGAAGCTTCCGTCTGTTGAGAAAATAAAAAGTAAAAACATGTGTTAGGCCTATTTGTTTTTAAGAAGTAAATAAAACAAAAACTGCTAATCAAAATTCAGAATCTGCTATAAAAGTTTCATTTTGCATCGCAGTTTTGCTAATCAAGTTTGTGGGGGTAAGTCGAGCCCTGTCCATCCTCCTTGTTCCCATCGACGACTACTGCTCGCACCTCAGTATCACCAGTTCCATGCGGCCATCATCCGCCTTCGCCCGAAAGCACAAGAAAAGGAAGCATCCATGCAACCAGCCATGCTCTGTCGACACGCCGCTTGATCTATTTTCACTCTCATCCCGTTAGTCGACATCCGAAAGAACCCGAAGGACCTTCGTTTCCGTATCATGGCCGCCAGGAAAACTGGCGTCAAACACACCCAAGCGCCCGTCGCTTTCCCTTTTGAACTCCGCTTGAAGACGATTTCGCTGTACGAAACTTCCTTTACTGGCAAACACAACAATGAGTTGAGGTTCATCGTCCGACCACGATAAATCTACAACGGAATTGCATTTCATGTTCTGCGTCTTTCACCCACCTCCACTAGGGATGTGCCGATTATCGGATTCATATCGGTATTGCCAGTTATCGGAGGCAATTCCGATATATCGGTACCGCCGATGTACACCTCCGAAGTGCCGATATACCGTATTGGATTACATGTAAGCCGCACTTTTTTTTTAGATGTATACCAAACGATGATAACTTCGCTAAATATTGGCCGATTTTGACGTTCAAATACACCATTTGTATTCCTTTTTTTTTTTTCGCCAGCTTTCCAATGGTGCAAACCAGAAGTCATTAGCTCCACCCGTTCTGAAGTTGTATATAAAAAAACATTTTAACATACATTTTTTAACAAATGTGGCTTGCAAATAGAAAGGAAAACTGCTTGCTGGTATTTTAAAACTAATATATCATTAAGTGCTCGTCTGTTGATTCATTTATATCAACATTTTCACATCTTTACAATTGTGCAGAAAATGTTTGGCTGCATGTCCCTTTTTTGTGGGGTAAGGTCTGGGGAAAATGGCAGCAGGGAAAATAGCTTTGTACCACAAATTTTTTTATTTTCTTTAATATTTTTATAAGGTTACATCAAATGCAAGTTTTTTCTTGCAGTACATCTGCAGCAGAAACTGTATCACACTTTCATTTTTTGCAAAATAATCATCATTTAGTGTTATATCGGCAGTTAATACCGGCATTTATCGGCATTCCGTTTTAACAGTAATCGGTACATCGGCACATCCCTAATCTCCACAAGGGCTCTGACTCATCACAACCACAAGAAGTAGGCCTACGACAATGCCGTTACTGCTCCTCGTCTACCACCTCTTCCTACCTCGACATCCACCTTGCCGTCGCCTTCTCCGCTCATCACACCACGGAAAAGACAACAATGGAGTTGCTGCTCTTCAGCTGCCTTTTTTCTAGCCTTGGCTGATGCCATATTATTGTTTCGATGTTAAACCTTAAGAAGCAGTGGACCCTTCGTTTTCGTCAACTAGTCACCCAAACGGCTCCCTTTTTGTAGCTCGACCAACCTTTGTGCATCGCCTGCTGTCCCTCGCTGACCATCACCGCAGTGGTTTCAGACCTTTGTCCTTCGCTGCCTACTATCCCTCACCAGCCATCATTGCAGCTCTACAACCTTCATCTTTCGCTGCCGTTGTCCCTCATCGACCCTCATTTGCAGCCCGACTGACCTTTGTCCAACGCTGCCTGCCATCCTTCCCCGACTGTCATCGCAGGCCCTTCGGACCTTTGCAGACTATCGCCTCTCACCAGCCATCGTTGCAGCTCACCAACCTTCATCCTTTACTGCCTTCTGTCCCTCACCGACCTTCAGCAGCCGACTAGCTACGTGCATCGCCGCCTTTTGTCCCTCTCCCCAACCATCTTCGCAGCTCCTTCGGACCTTCCTTTGCCACCTGCTGTCCATCACCAGCATTCGTTGCAGCTCTTCAACCTTCATCTTTTCCTGCCTTCTGTCCTCGGGGTTCGTACACGGCCTAGAATTCCTTGAAAAGCCTTAAATTTGTAAACAAAAAATTCAAGGCTTGAAAAGCCTTGCTCATTTGCTTTTTTTTTTTTTGTAAAAGCCTAGAAATGGCCTTGAATTTTGTTAGCTTACTATGTTTTGAAATACAGTCAATTTATGCTTAAATTCATAAATAAATAAAGAATAGTTTATCAGCCTAATGCTTATCTTCTATTATACCTTCGTTCTTGTTCAGGTATAAGTGTGGTATTGGAAAGGTAACTTGTCCCATGATAGGGGTAAAATAAATAACTTTTAAATGGATGTTTATTCAATTATAGAGTACAGACTAGCAAACAGAATGAATTTATTTTAAGGTAATTTTTAACAATTTGGTTTGCAAACCGGCCTTGAAATTGGCTTAGATTTGGGCCTTGAAAATGGTTTCGTCTCTTGTGTACAAACCCTGTGTCCTTCACTGACCTTCGCTTGCAGCCCGACCAGCCATCGTCCATCGCTGCCTGCTGTCCCTCACCAGCCATCATTGCAGCTCTTCACCCCAAATCCTTCGCTGCCTTCTGTCCCTCATCAACCTTCGTTTGCAGCCCAACTTACCTTCGCCATTGCTGCCTGCTATCCCTCACCGATCATCATCGCAGCTCTTCAACCTTCATCCTTCTCTGACTTCTGTCCCTCACCGACCTTCGCCAGCAGCCGACTAACCTTCCATCGCTTCGTGCTGTCCCTAGCAAATCGTCAGCGCATCTCCTTTGGACCTTCATCCTTCGCCGCCTGCTGCCCCTCACCGGCCTTCATTGCAGCTCTTCATCCCTCGCTGCCTTCAGTTCCTCGCCAACCATTATTTGCAGTCAACTAACCTTCGTCCATCGCTGCCTACTGTCCCTCGCCTGCTGTCCCTTACCAGCCATCGTTGCAGCTCTTCAACCTTCACTGCCTTCTGTCCCTCACCGACCTTTGTTTGCAGCCAGACTAACCTTTGCCCACCGCTGCCTGCTGTCCCTCCCCCACCATTAGTGCAGCTCCTTCGGGCCTTCATCCTTTGCTGCCCCTCACCAGCCATTGTTACAGCTCTTTAGGACTTTCGTCCTGCATTGCCTGCTGCCTCTCGCCAGAAATTGCTCGTTCCTCTGCTGCCAGCTGTCAATTGCCATCGAAGCTAGCAGTTTTTCAGACCTTCATCCTTCACTGCCAGTGTACCTCTGTCCATCACAGAAGCTTTCTCAGGCCTTTATCCTAAGCTACCTGCAGTCCCTCACCAACGAACTTTGGTAACCTCCAGACTGCCATTCTAGAGCTTCATCATGGGCTGTCTGTGGACACCACGCCTTTTACAGCATTCCTCAAGATGCTCGCATCGCTCCACCCATCTTTTGACCATCAGACCCGTGCACACGAATTCACTAACAAGACCATGGCACCTGATCCTTTTTCTGACAGCAGCTCGGCCTCTTCATCCCACCTGCTAGGCCTAACGAAGGGAAGTCTTCGAGGAACTCTTCTTTGCCTGCCAGCTCTCCTGCAGCGGATCTTGATGGTCAAGTCAATCTGTCGCTCTCTTCCCAATCACCGACTCAACTCGCACTTCCCACCTTGACAACAACAGCGCAATAGACCTTTCATCAACTGGACACCTCTCGCCAACACCGGCATCCATCATTGCGTATCAAACGCTAGCCTTATGTCTGTTGCTCCTATCCGACTTTGTCTACATCTCATCCAAACTTTGAACTTCCTGCTGGCCACTTGGAACTCTTCAAGACCAGCCGGCCATCTGATTCTCATCGAGACCACCGCAGCTTTCTGACCTATCGTCATTTGCTGCCAGCCTTCAGATAACTCCAGCATCGCTGGATTCATCAAGCCCTAATTAGGCCGGATTATCCATTCAGCTTTCTGCTTTCTCCACGCTGAAATCACTGCCGCCATTCTCTTTGTTATCCAAACCAGCACTCCCTCTCCCTTTCTAACCTATAGAGAACGACTCTACGTCGAAATCGTACCGTTCTCCCCTTCGAAGTCGTGTCGGTGCTCCGTCCGTTCTTTTAGTCGCAACTGACTTCCATGTGTTCAACAGAGACTATTCCGAAACTCAAATTCACCAGAATTTGGCTCATGTGCGATGTGTCACCCCCACGTCACAGACACCACATCACTTCAGGTCCTGTGACTCTATTCACTGCACAGTGCACATTTAAGATTGGCCCGCTGTCTTCACTGGACGCAACTTTGTTAATGTCAAAAGACATGTCCATGGAGTACACCATCTAAGACTCGCTGTCACTGCCAAGTGCATAGTCCGGACCCCCCTCAGGCATTTTGAAGCTCTAGCTCCTTCAAGGCCTCCACATCGCGCAACTCTGGGCAACCTTGCAATCTCGACATCAAAATGCGCCTCAGGAACCATTGTCAACTTCCCGGTTTCAACAGCCATGTCTCTATCGTCAAACCTCTTCAAGCTGTATCCTGAGAAGCCATCCTTGTTCACTAGCCGCTTCACCAGGAACATGACATAAGAACTTGGACTACACCAGCTGGGACTCTTTGTCGCTGCCAAATGTGTCGTCCAACCCCTTCTTTAGCACGAACCAACAAACGAAGGCCATCCACGAAGACGGACGCAAGACCCTCATCTCTTCACAATGGCCCCTTTCATGCATCGCTACCTATAACAAAAAGAATTTTTCACCCAATTTCTGTTGGTTTTTCACGACAGTGCAAAGCTTTCGAAACTTTTTGGGAGTAGCCAGCTTGTAACCCGGGGTAACTCGTCATGTTGTGCCCACCACCATAAGTGACGAGGTCGTCTGTAAATGCAAAAGTTTACAGGTAGAGGCCTAGTGATATTTTCGAAACGGCAATTAGAAACCCTAATTTTACCAGGAGGGTTTCTATTGCCTAAAACGAAAATATACTCTACCTGTACCCACCCTTCCTCCCCTCTTGAGTCACCACCATGACAAATTGAGAGGGAAAAACATGGCGGGCTGTCTCGCCCGACAGCTTTTATAGGAGGGCTGCGCTTGACGCATATGCGCAGTTGGGTTATACAGCTGGCTGCATCTAGAACGAGAAAAAACCTCAAGGGAGAGAAAGCACTGCAGGAACTGAATGAAAATATTACAGGTAGTGTATACTTTCACTTTAGGAAATAGAAATCAATTTTGACCCCCCCCCCCTTCCCAGTAAAATTGGGTTATTTTCACTTCTTGGTGGATTTTAATGTTTCAATATATCAGTTTGAAGGCTTTTCTGTCATTGTTCCAAATGGTCCAAGTTTCAAAGCTTCTAGCGTGATTGAGAAGTAATCGAGATTTCTTTATTTTCGAAAAGTTATTGTAATAACAATAATAATTAATAATAAGACATTTGTTGCTGGAACAACAGGTCTGGCAAGGATTGCGGGGATCGCTGACTGCCAGCCTAAAAAGGGGCAGCATTTAAGATGCGTGTAAAAGGATAGAGAAAAATAAAAGGGAATGTGAAGGCGGCAAGGGGAAACAATGCAAGATAAAACTAAAAAAGCTAGTGCACAAGTAAAAATAAAATAAAAAATTAAAGCATGGCCAATGGAAAGGTGGGATAGAATTTGGAAAAGTGAGATAGAATTTCAACTGCTTTACCACCAAGGTTAGTCATGCCAGGGACTTAAAAGGTCCCGATGGTATCGCCAGTCAAATGGAAAAGAAGGTGGTTGGATGGCCGTTAGTCATAATAATAATAATCTTTATTTGCATACGTAGCTCGAAGTTTGCACAAAACTTGTGTGAGCAGCAATACACGAAAAACACATATAATAAATAACATCCTAATAACACAAAGTAATGTTGTTATATAATATTTCACCCTTATTACGTTTCATTTATAATAACCTACTAATGAGTAAGATAATAATTATATTTAATTACACTTGTTGGTGTTTAATTTATTATATTATTTGCAATAATCCCCCTGCTCCCCCCCCCCCAATAAAATATAATAATCCAAAATGTTTTGTTTTATTTCAGGGCTATTTATTTTTCACTTAGTAGATATTTATGTAACTCCTGTTTTAGTTTTGTGATACTATCATAATTAATAAGTTCATTTGGTAATTGGTTAAAAATTTTTGGTATGTAAAACTTTTGATTTCTTAGTCCATACTTATTAAACCACCTTGGTATTTCATAGCGATTTGTTTGATTTCTTAGTCTGCTTGTTCTTTCAGTATTGCACTGTTTATATTTATAACTATGGTAATGTTTTGTAATAATTATCTGATCTCTTAATTTAATTATGCTTAAAATTTTATTATGTCTAAAAGTTTCACTAGTATTAAGAAGTGAATTTCCAAAAAGAACTTTAACAATTTTATTTTGTAATTTTTGCAGTCTTTGTATGATATAATCACTGGCAAAACCATATACTTCAATTCCATACCTCAAATGGCTTTTGATCCAAGTATTGTATAGGATTTGTTTATTCTTATTAACCAATATATTTTTTAAATTGTACATTTTTGCTAGTATGTATCGAAGTTTGTTCATAAGTATTCTTACATGCTTCTTAAAATTCCAATGATTATCAATCGTTAAACCTAAATATTTTGTATCTTTTTCTGTTTTTAGTAATTTACAGGTATTTTTACATTTTAATTTACTTTTTCCAGTTAACATAAATTCAGTTTTCTCCGTGAATAATAATATTTGAATCGTCATTTCCTGTCATTTTTGGTACTGTTATTTCTATATAAAGTGTCTTTTCGTCACTTAGCCTATGTACATTTCATTTTCAGTTAACCAGCAATTTAATACATCAAAGTCATATTGTAAATTTTCTAACATTTCTTCTCTTTTGAAATTTATTGATAGTAAGATCATATCATCAGCAAATAAATAAAGCAAAGATCTTTCTAAAATAGAATTTACGTCATTTGTATAAATCAGAAACAATAGGGGACCCAATACTGATCCCTGAGGGACACCATACTGTATATTTAATTCATTACTGCATTCATTTTCAATTTTTACTATTGCCTTTTTTTTAAGTAACTTTGTATTATATTATTCATTTTTCCTCTAATTCCTACATCATTACATTTCTTAAGTAATTTGTCATTGTCAAAGCAATCAAATGCCTTCTGTAAGTCAATACAAATAGTTCCTACATACTTTCCTTTATTTCATGCATCTGTAATTAGTTCATTAATTTCCACTAACAAGTCATTTGTTCCCTTTTTTTTCCTATAACCAAATTGTATATTACTTAATAAATTGTATTTTTCCATAAAGGAATTAATTTTGTTGGCAAAAAATTTCTCTATAATTTTATTTATTACTGAAAGTAGGGAAATTGGTCTGTAATTATTAAGGTCTTTTTTATCTCCCTTTTTATGTAATGGACGTAAAGTTTAAATTTTTAGTAAGGTTGGCCATTTTTCTTCATCTATCATTTTATTTATAATTATACATATTCCATTTGATATATTATTTTTACTCTTTTATATGTTTAGTCTGTATACCATCTATTCCTGTTGAGTTTGTATTATTTATATTATCTATGATCATTTGAATTTCTGGTAATGTTGGTTCCATAATATACATTGTTTCACTTTTGTTGTTATTTGATCGGAGACTTTGAAATTCTTTTTTATAGAATACTCCCTTAGTAAAATTGTTTGTTTTACCTTCATATTTACATTTCAGTTTTGGTATCTGTTGTTTAAAATTTTCATTAAATTTATTACAAATTCGATTTATACTGAATTCGGAAAATTCTGTTTTTATTGTTTGATCAACGCTTACTAATTTCTTTTTCTTTCCTGTTAATTCATTTACTACATCCCACATTGTTTTATTTTCTGTTTTTGACTTTTCTAAAATATTTGTATAAAAGTTTTTATCCTCGGTGATTTTTTTTTTGAACTTCTTTTTTAATTGAGTTATATTGCTTTTTCAATTCTTCATTAATTATCTTCTGGTGTTTTAATTTCTGACCAGTTTATTTTTTACCTCAATTAATTTAATTGTATCCAATGTTATCCATTCCTTTCTTTTTATGTTTTTTTTATTTTTATTTTGTATAATTTTAGTATTTTTATCATAAATACTTCTGATGATTTTGTCCATTTCCTTATACATTTCGTCAATATTAGTAAATTGTTTTAATATATTCCAATCTACTTTATCTAGTTCTTTAATTGTTTCTTTATCATTGTATTTTATTTTATTTGTTGTGTTATCTCTGTTTAAATTTTTGTTAATATCAGTTTGATTAATTTTAAAAGGTATTTTTGTGTTAAGAATCCAACAGCCTGTAAAATAATGGTCTGCAATTTTTTCTTCAATTGTGAAACCTTGTATAATTTGATTATTCGTTTTTGTATAAATATGATCTATTATACATGATATTTGTTTATAAAATTCATCTTTATTTTTCTTTTTAATAACTTCAACTCTAGTTGAGGAGTTTATTTTTTTTTCAAAACCTAATTTTGCGAGTACATTTTCGTATTTATCTATCAAATTTTGTTCATGTTTGTCTGTATCTAAATTTTCGTGCTCCAAAATATCTATGTTTATATCCCCCAAATACATGTTTTATTAGATTTTTCATTTTTTTTATAAAGCTTTTTTAATTCTGCGACAAATTTTAATTTATTTGTATCTGGTTTTCTGTAAATAATGTAACTTCAATGAAGTGTTCTTCAGTGTTAAAATTTAATATCAAACAATCATTTTCTTTTAACTTATGATGCTTAAGTTTTTGTTAGAATATTTTGTCTTAAGAAATACCATTATTCCCCCTCCTCTCTTAGTATTTTCTCTTATAACTGTACTTTTTAAGTAACCCTCTATTGCATAATTATCTTTTTCTTCTTTCTTTAATATTGATTTCAGTTAGTGCAATAAGATCCCATTCGATTAAACTTTTTTCTAAGTGAATTAATAGTCTTTCCCAATTTTTTCTCAAACTTCTAATATTTACATGCAGAATTTTAAATGCATGATTATTTTTCACTTCCTTGTCGTGAAGTATTTTCAATTCATCAAAATTCTCAGTGTGATTTACGAATTTTATGTTGGAATCACTATATTAGCTTAAGTTCAATTGGTTAAATCTTAATTCTGAACGAACTGTGATGACCTTTTGTTCATTTTCGTTCTTTCTCATTAGCACTTTCCCATTGCTAAACCAAACATACTTGATATTATTTTCTTTTGCATAGTTTTCTGCCTTCCAAAAAAGACTCTTATAAAATGGGCTCATGTTCTCATTAATATACACTTTCTGTTTGTTTCCATTCTTGTATATGACATCGTTTGTTATGTTTTTTTTTCCTGTTGTTTAGCCATTCTGTTCGGTGCTCTCTATGTTTGAACTGAATTATAATACTGCTTGCTTTGTTGGGATTCTTGTTTGGAATGCGATGTGCAGCTTCAATTTGATCAATTCTGAAGTGTGTCACATCATAAATGTCTGCCAGTTTTGGTATCAGTTCAACTAATTTCTCATCATCCATCCATTGTAACTGATTAATTTCTAAGTTGCGGTTCCTGTCATATTGTTCTTTCTCTTTAGTTTCAATTTCTAATTGGTGGATTTTCAACTCAAGATATGTGCTTTATACTCCTTTTCCTGTTTCTATTTTTGTTATTCTATCTTCCATGATTTTTAACTGGTCTTTAATTTCTGCATGTTCTTTCTTAATGTCTTTTTGTTCTTCTATCAGGTAGTTCAAAGATTTTATAACATCTTGTATTTCTTGTTGCATC
>JAHWFP010173750.1:61789-109386 GCA_023313725.1 Lithobius niger | reverse complement strand
TTCATTTAACCACTGAAAATCGTTCCAACGTGGGAGAGTGGAAAATCACCCACACCCAGATTCTAGCCTCAACCTCAATAAATAATAATAATATCCGGTTTGGATCCCTACATTTAATAAAAAAAATATTGAGTCTGTTTAGAGAAATTTTATGAAGTATTTGCCAGGTACGAAATGTAAAACATACAGAATGTTTAAAAATTTTAAATATTTTTCACTTGAAATGAGGAGACTGAAGCAGGACCTAAGCCTGACCTTTTCAAATCTACATGGATTGACAGACTTAGTGACAGACTTAGTGACAGACTTAGTGACAGACTTAGTGACAGACTTAGTGACAGACTTAGTGACAGACTTAATAATAATAATATATTAAATAATTTTTTTTACATGGACATCTACATGGATTGACAGACTTGGTGACAGACTTAATAATAATAATATAATAAATAATTTTTTTTGCGATATCAGCGCAAAAGGATTGGGAAGGGATAGGTTCATCCACTTATACCCTGCTTAAATTTAAAATTAATAAAAGTACACGTATTTACAATAAATAATAGCAGGTTGATGCCATTGTCTTAAAAATTACCAAAATTTAACATATCTGGTGTAGCGGCGGACGCTACGACGGCTGAGGTGCTTGTAGCGCCCCCGACATCCTTGGTTGACGAGTACTTCTTTGCATTAGGTTACGTGATTATTTCGACTTTACGATAATAAGCACAGCAGGGGCTACAGTCCCGGCATGGGGGATGGAGCGTCGGTGTCCTATTCTAGGCCTAACCTTAATGCTTCCGGTAATACACTGCCACCAACGGTGGATTAATTTAATTGCTTAAACGAAGTATAAAGCTAAAATGGGCTACATAATAATTTACACTAGAAACAATTAATCTTACTAGGGAACGAACCTGAGGTTTAAAAACTCTTGGTTTTTATTTTAAAACAACAGAATGATAAAAATAACACTTTTACATTTAGTTCACTAGTTCAGCTTTTGACAAGTTTGGCAAAAACAAATAAATCAAGAATTTACATTAGAAATTCACTTGGATACAAGAACAACGATGTTTGTTCTTAAACACTTAATTTAGACAAGAAAAAGCATTTTTATCTTGGGTTCCTATCGAGGAATACCCAGCAAGCTGAACCGCGTCGGCTAAGTTACAACTATATTTGACAACTGTAGTTTTCAAGTCGTCCCACAGTTATTTTTCCTCGCGAGGATCAAACCGTCCCTTTGTTTACATTTACAAAATGAACAAAGTAAGAAACTGGCTTTTTAGAAAGAGATGCCTACTCTAACATTATGGTGGTAAAGACCAGCAATGCCGATAAGGCTTACCAACCATAAAGACTCCAAGCTAGAGGTTAATTTACTTTAGACTATAAATTTAGAATTGGGGGGGTCCTAAAGATAAACTTCTAAAGTTAAACTAGTTTACTTACAAACACTACCATTTTGCCCGGCATGGCAATCCAGGACGTGACATCTCCACACCCGACCGGCGTGACCCGTCTAGCTTGAGAGATCTGTGAGCTGTGCTGACTGAGCCGTAGAGGGAGGGCAACTGGGGCTTTTTATGCTGGAGCAGCGGATTTTCTGGACCAAGGCGCGGACGCCGAGGAGAGCTACGGGGGTCTGATTGGTGGAGGGCCAGGAGAACAATGGGAATGTCGGTAGAGCAAAGGGTTTTGGTGCAGAGCCGTTTGAAGGAGTAGGGATCGACCAAATAGTTTTCAACTCTTGAACTTTGGGAAATGGTCTTTGCATTGGGAAATTGATTATTGATTGAATATTTACAAATGCACATCGTGAATTGGCTCGTGTTAAAGCTTAGTACTTTGGTTTGGGTAATACATAAAGTATTACTATTAAATTTTACAAGCTTTAACTGAAAACTGCAGTGTTACACACCACAACTAGTTTTGGCTGGGGGGGGGGGGGGAATGAGGATTCGAAGTTTTTAAGCACAGTTTGACTTTCGGATTGCATGGAAACAGATCTTTTATAAATATCTTTTGGTTTTTAATAGCAGAGCAAGCTAGTAGTAACATTCGGATGGGTCAGTCAGGTTTTGCAGAGATTTAACACAAAACATACACAAAAATTCGTGTCCGGTGATTGCCGATGTCTGTATATTTTGGACTAGTGGTAGCGTTTTAGGGGCAAAAGATTATTATTAAGAATGCATAAAAAGAATAAATATATTAGCTTAGAGAATGCTATAACGCATTTAAGTTTGAGTAAAATAAAATAACATCAAAGTTAAAGGACAGGCGACGATCGCTGTGGAAATTTTTCATAAAGGTTGCAGCTGTTCAACATAATAAAAAATATCACACATACAAAGTTATCTGTACAATTAAAGGCACATAAATCCCTCCGTTCTGGCCGCTTTACTCTGCGTCACCTACGCTAATATATAGTTCAAACGACCGCAGCGCGCATTGCTCTAGGCATTAGTCATACTCATTTCGGGGCCGCTGCAACGTGACACATCGTACGACCAACTCGCACTCTTGAGCGAAGGATTAATAATCCTTCCTCCAGGGCCGCGGCTTGCCAGCGATGTGGCGGGAGTTATTTACCGCTCGGACCGAGCCGTTTAAAACAAGCCTAATAACATTCACGCGCCACTACTGACATCTGCATCGTACCCTTAGACTAGCAAATGAAAGGTAAATCAGTTTATATAAAACTATTTCCGGTAATGTATCGAGTGAAACTGTTAAAATATACCGGAGGGAGTTATGTGCCTTTAAATAGGAGGTTAAGTACCTTCGCAGAGGAAGCTCCTCCTCTAAAACACTAAACTAATGTTTTCGGCTTTATGCCTAAGTGAAAATAAAAAGTAAATACAAATTTTTACAAGTGGCGAAAATGGCGTCTCGTGCGCTACGGTGATTTTACGGCTTCAGTTTCGTGAGTTTTTCTAAATGCTGTAGAATGACTTCTAGAAGGAATTTTCGTGTTCTGTTTGCGGGGGGAAACAGATAAAGTTCGTGGCTATTAAGAGCTGTTTAGATGAGACGGATTGGTCCATTTTCTTGGGAGATACAGGCGTTTGAAATTTGGGGTTTTTCCCCGGCCGAGGCATTTGGGCGCTCAAAGAAAAAAAAATTTCTTCGTTTAAAAAAACGAAGGTTTTTCGGCGGTCCACGTTTACACTGGTCATATCAACATTATGTAGCCGCTTTTTAAAGGTCGCAAGTGTTGGTGCTGTGACAACATCAGCAGGAAGAGCATTCCAGGGACCCATGACGCGATGAGAAAAAACCTACAACAATCCTTTTACTAGTCTTCACTATTAATTTAAGGATATGACCCCTTGTCCGATTTCCTTCTCTTAAAGAAAAACGGTTGCTCACTAAGTCTGTCAATCCATGTAGGTTTGAAAAGGTCAGGCTTAGGTCCTGCTTCAGTCTCCTCATTTCAAGTGAAAAATATTTAAAATTTTTAAACATTCTGTATGTTTTACATTTCGTACCTGGCAAATACTTCATAAAATTTCTCTAAACAGACTCAATATTTTTTTTATTAAATGTAGAGACCAAACCGGATTTGCGTAGTCCAGTATAGGCCTAACAAATACAATGAAGGCCCAGCACAAGGTCTTTATATCCCCAGAAGTAAAACACCTTTTAATTATTGCCATTCTCTGCCGCGCTGTCTTGACAATGTTATTGCAGTGAATGTCGCTCTTAAGATCACTGGTAAACCACACTCCTAAGTCTTTGACTTCACAGTAACATGGTCAAGCACTGTGCCCTCAAGTAAATATTGCATCGCCATATTTTTTGGTCCAATGTGGAAGGCTTTACATTTGGGGCCTGATGGGGATAATTCCCATTTTTGAGACCAAAGTTCCAGATCCAATAAGGATGAGGACAATGCTGTATCATCATCTCTTATGGTATTATAGAATTTCAATCATCAGCAAACTTAGGGGTCATAATGGTTGAACTTTTAGTTTTTAAATCATTAATATAGCCTACATAGGAACAATTAGTGGCTCAACACCGATCCCTGTGGAACACCACTAGTAACCATACTTTCACTACAAATTGATGCTCCTACACACACACACACTTGTTGTGTCCTATTCAAAGGAAAGTTGATCCATTTAAGGGTGTGGCCCCCACCCATACCATAGTCTGCTATTTAAGAGCTTAACTTTTGATGTGGAATCAAAGTCGATTAATATAACATCTGTCGAATTTCCGCATTCTATAGGTTTTGTCCAATCGTCAAAACAGTAATTGAAGAGCAAACATGCAAAACAAGTTAAATCGTATTTTTGAAAAATTTGAGTTAGATGGCTTTCCATACACTTGTGTGATGTAACTAGGGGTGTACGATTTTATTATTTTGGGTTCGATTCGATTTCGATCGATTTTGGGTAAGAAAACTTCGATTTCGAAATTCAATTTTTTTTCTTTTTTGATTTTGAACTATTTATTTTAAAATTTGTATCTATAATGGCCTTAGAAAAATTATCAAGTTTAAGTAATTACATTCCTGTAAACTACTCCAATACTTGCGAACTTTCAGATAAACCTTGAATTATTGTGTTCATTTATTAAGCAAAAGTTTCATTTCATTGCCTACCGAAACCTACCGATCCATGAGTCAGACATGCTCTTCCGTGGGTTAGTTCCGACACTTGCTCCTCACCTTGACGTTTCGAGAAAGCCCAAACCGCAAAAGCAATCCACGTCCTCAAACTGCTCGTTCTCGAAGAACCAACAATCCAACCCTTGTCCCCGAGACGATCGGCACAAGAACACGGCGTCATCAATCTCCAACCACCCGAACGACACTGCCGCCTCCCAGCAGCGGAATCAACAGCCCTTTCGGACCGATGCTCCTCGCTCCCGCTCCGGCCAACGCTCCCAACAGAAACGTGCCGCCACCCCCGACCAAAGGAGCCGAGCCTCATCTCCCGGGGGTAGAAGCAACTACCGCAGAAACCAACAATGACGCCTTGTGCCTAGCTGGTCTCTCTGTCGGGGCCAGACTACGTCACTTTTTCCCAGCCTGGCAAGAACTTACTCCCAACTTGGAAATCCTATCGATAATAAAACACTGCTTTCGTCCGACATTCCTACATCAACCGCCGCTGTCACCATCCCCTCCATGGGACTTCTCGCCCCAAACGACACCGTCCCTGTCTTACGAAGTATCGCAACTACTACGGAAAACGGCGATTCGACAACACCTCAACCCGGGCCCGGGCTTTTACAGTTCAATCTTCACCCGCCCCAAGAAATCGGGAGGCTTTCGTCTGATCTTCAACATGAAATCTCTCAAGTTCATTCACAACGAACACTTCAAAATGGATACACTCGACTCCATCCGCTTATCGTTCAAGCAAAACGACTGGACAGTCTCCATCGATCTGGAAGACGCTTACCTTCATGTCTCCCTTCATCCGGCTATAACCCATTACTTTCGTTTCATCTACAACTGGAAAGTCTACGAATTCTGCTGCCTCCCCTTCGGCCTGAATGCAGCCCCAAGAATTTTCACACTAGTTCTAAAACCAATCCTGGCGAACCTTCATCAACACCAAATACAGGCCAACGCTCATCTCGACGACTGGGCCGTCAACAACCCAGATCCCTTTAAACTAGAACTCGACAGGGACAGAACCATCTCTTTGCTGAGCAGTCTTGGTTTCGGCGTAAACCTATCAAAATCACGCCTCCTGCCAGCACAAGTCTTCACGTTCCTCGGAGCCGCATTCGACCTATGGTCGGATTCAATTTCCCCGTCACTGGAACGTATAGAAGGCCTCTTAGGTCACATCTGACTCTTCCATCTGCAGCCAAGCTTCTCCGCACGGGAGCTGAACTCCCTCATCGGGAAGATAGACGCAATAGCCAACCTAGTTCCTAACGGATGGTGGATGTTAAGACCCTTCCATCATTGCCGGATAGACAACCACTCCCATCGACCAGAGCACTCCGGACAAGCAGATCCCATTCAAGTAGGACTTCCCTTTCGAGTCCCTCCTCTGGTGGTCAGATGTCACGAACTTGTCAAAATCCCAACCTCTACAGGGGCCTCCTCCCGACCTCCTGATCTTCACGGATGCATCAAAAACTGGTTGGGGCGCACACCTAAACAACCTGGAAATCTCCGGCCTTTGGCCCGCCTCCCGCAGAGATCACATCAATGTACTGAAATTCCGAGCGATCCTTGTTGCTCTTCAACACTTCCTTCCCCTAATCCAAGACAAGGTTGTACAGATCCAGGCCGACAACACAACTGCCCTGGCCTACATCAAGAAAGGCAGGACGAAATCAAGATCCCTCCACAGGCTGACCTCGGAAATCTTCAACCTGTGCATCCTACACAACATCACCATTCTGCCGCTTCACATCCCAGGCAACAGGAATGTGATTGCAGACTCAGTTACGCCAGAAACCACCAACAGGCGAATGGTGCCTCAAGAAATCCATCTGCGAATCTCTTCAACATCTGGGACAGACCAATGCTGGATCTGTTCGCAATGAGGCACAATGCCATACTTACCCACTACATCAGCCCCATCCCGGACGACTCGGCAATAGCAGTAGACGCTCTCACGTTCCCATGGCACAACCTGTTCGCCTACCTATTACCACCAATCAAACTACTTCCACAAGTACTTGGAAAATAGAAGAAAGCCAGAGTCTGTTCATTCTAATAGCCCCCCTCTGGCCATCAGCGGCTTGGTTCCGGCTCCTCCTAAACGTAGTAGTCGACTCCAAGAAGTCTCCCTCTTCTACCAAATCTTCTGTCACAACAGAAAGGAACAAAACTACACCCGAATCTTCTAGTCCTAAACTTACACGGGTGGCTACTATCATCAAACTCCTCAAAAAGGCTGGAATTCATCAAGAAGAGGCTGAACACATCACATCTAAAGCAACCAGGGAATCAACAAACCGCATGTATGACAGCCACTGGTCCAAATGGATTCATTGGTGTATTGCAAAACGTACAAATCCAATCAATCCCTCTCTTCCCGAACTTTTAAAATTCTTCGGTGACCTTTTCAACAACGACAAACTCAAAGGCTCCACTAACTATCCTGGTATATCGATCCGCATTAAACTCCGTCTTCAAAGCCGCTGGTCGCACCGCCCTACTGGAAGACTACCGAATTTCTGTGTTGCTACGCTCGTACGAAAACGATCGCCCTACTACAAGATGTTCCATAACCGACTGGGACCTTTCCATTGTCTTACAATCATTAATGGAGGACCCCTACAAACCAATGCAAGACAGCTCCCTCCACCTCATGACCCGCAAAACTGTCTTCCTCGTGACCCTGGCAGCAAGTCTTAAGATGCTCTGAGAATAAAGCCCTCTCTGCTGACCCGGCATACTGCATCTTCGGCCCAAACTTCTCTTCCGTCACACTTTTTCCTAGCGCATCCTTCAGAGCCAAAACCCAAAAACCTTCCGAGCCTTCGAAACCCATCACATTCCCCTGACCACTTGAACCTCGTCGGAAACGAACCTGAACGTCTCCTCTGTCCGGTCAGAGCTCTCCGCTTCTACCTAGCCTGCACACAGCACGAAGACATACGCAGAGGCAGAAACCAACTTTTCCTCCCAGTGGATCTCCAAACCGGTGAAACAACAGCCGCCATGGTATCACGCTGGATCAAGAAAACAATTGAACCAGCTTATGACAAACACGAGAGTGACGGTGCATGAAGTGAGCGGTGCATGAAGTGAGCGGTGCATGAAGTGAGAGCTATCTCCACATCTTAAGCCCACCATAACGCCACCCCAATTGAATAAATCCTGGCAGCAGCATCTTAGCGCCACCAGTCCACCTTCCCACCTCACTACCTGAGAGAGATGTCAAAGGATGAATCCGGACTACATCGGCTGGGACCGATCGTCTCAGCTAGAACTGTCGCCAAGCCCCCTTAAGCACTCGGAACGAAGAAGCAAGTTCTATCCAGCTAGAAGCAAGACCCTCAGAGAACGGTCCTTTTCAGGATTACTAATATCTACGAAAGAGACCAGATTCCTGTCAAGCTCCACTGTTCTGAATAAAGTGCGAATTTTTCTCTTACAGCTAAAGAATTCATAGGGGAAAGCCTGCTTGCATCCTGGGGCGCTCGTACAGGCAGTGCCCGCCACCAGCTTTGACGAGGTCAACTGGTAATGCTAAATTACCAGGTTAAGTTGTTTTGGCAATAAAAAAAAGAACATTTTGCCGGCCCCCAGCCAGGCCGGCTAAAAATGGTTTCTTTTTGCCTAAAACATACTTAACCTAACTCCCGCCTTGCCTCCCCTCTCGAGTCACCGCCTGACACATTGAGAATAAAATGAATGCCGATAGCGTGCGCGCTGTCGCTTTTATTAGGGAGGACCGCGCCATGCATGCGCGGTGGGATATGCAAGCAGGCATCTTCGAACCAGAAGTAACCTCCAGGGGAACATCACATTCGAGGAAAAGGACAGCATCGTTGAGGCAACAATGCTAAAATTGACAGATATTGTACTTTTCAGCAAAAGAAACCATTTTTAGCCGGCCTGGCTGGGGGCCGGCAAAATGTTCTTTATTCAGAATAAGGTAAATCCATTCTTCATGCTGATTCAGAGCCTGCATTTTACAAAGTTAAGACATTTTTGTTTTTTAATCAATTGCCCTAGAGGTACATTGCTAAACAATGTTACTTTTGCTTGGGTAGAAATTTGGCTTTTATTCAAAAAGGTAACTTTTGGATTTAATTTGTTTTGCATATTTACTCTTCAATTGTAGAACAGTAGATCTCCATGGTACAAAACCAAATTGATCATTTGATAATAGCCCCAAAAATGTAAGAAAGTCTATTATACTTTTTTTTAATAATTCGTTCAATAATCCTACACTGTATACACGTTAATATATAGGTCTATAATTTAGCGGGTCTGCCTCATTACCATTTTGATATGGGGATCACACATGTTTGCTTCCAATGTTTTGGAAGTTTGCCAGATAGTAATGATTTATTTAGGATTATAGATAAGGATAGACAATGTTCTTTCACATATCTTTTGTAAAAAGATGAGAACCCATCTGGACCCACGGCTTTACTATCTTTGAAGCTCCCAAGGATGAACTTAATATACACCATAGTGATGGAGTTTGGTTCAAAGGGTTTAAAATTGACAGAAGATTCTGTAAGTGAGCCTTAATATCTTTTATTTTATCACTTGTAGTAAAATGTTTTACAAAGAGGGAGTTTAAGGTTTCCGCCTTATCATGGTCATCAGTTATTATCATTATGATGAAATGGAGGCAGATGATGTCTGCGACCCGTTTTCCTTTTGATATGTTTAAATAGGCTGCTGGAGTACCCTCAGAAATAATTCTACGCTCTTGTATAATTTCATGGGCCTTAATAGTAAGTTACTACAATATTTAAACTCGGTGTAAAATGACTTATCCCTATTATTATTCTTATACCTTCAAAATTTTTTACTTGGCGATTTAGTAATTTTACCACATGTTTGGGAGGCCTAAGTTTACCATTATTACTATCAGTTTTTGATAGAAGTTGGACGTGAAGACGGAGAAACCTTGTGAAACAACATCTTCTTTTATTCCTTTTGAGTAAGGCCCGGGTTTAGCCTTGGGGCTTACCCACGTTTTGCCTTATCAAGGTAAGATCGCTCAGCCATTACCAAGAATTAACCGGTCTCCTATATACAGCATTGCCGGTTACAATCCGGAAAACTAACAAAGGAAGTTACACACCATCATGCTAACAACAATACACGTGATGCAACAATATATCGACCAACAGTTTTAAAATAATTGTTTTTCTTCACTAATTTTGATAGCTTGTTAGGAAATATATTCCATGAAACCTCTACCTCCATTTTCTGCGTTATTATTTTGGACCAATCTACATTTTGAAGGTCCTCAAAGTGAACAAACCCTACAGGTTTGTGTTCTTTAGGATTTACTTTGAAATTTTCCAGATTTATTGGAACTTTTGCACCTACAAGTACAAGGACATGTGAACAGACCACAATTAAAAACGTTTACCTTGCTCGACAGATGCAAGGATTAAAACTAGATTGAATTTTTTTTGTTTGTCTGATGTCTAAAAGAGGCTAATTTAATTTAAATGTTTGGCTTACCGGCCAGTGGCAAGTTCAGAAAAATATTATCTGCATCTAAATGCAAGCCCTATGGTAACTAAAAAAAAAAAAAAAAGGCTTAGGGCCTACCTACTGGAAGTTTTTTTTATACATACCGTACCGATTTCTGTACCAGTATCCCTTTAAAACACCAAAGTGATGACCTCGTTGGTGTTAATGTGCTGGACTAAGTAAAACATTGTATTGTGTAATCTGTGGTGTGTGTTATGTATGCATTTTTAGCGTAGCCTACTTAGTTGACATACTTTAACTTTTTTTTTTTCCTTAGCACTCACGAGCGCTAGGCCTATTTCCACAACTCCAACTTTGAAAATTCATATCTCCACGGAAAATGGACAAAATAAGACTCCAGTTTGCACTGTTTAATAGACCTGAACTTTATCTGTCATCCTGTGAAAACAGAACTTTAAATGTCCACTTACTTTGTTCACTACAGCATTTAAAAAAAACTGCTCAAACTGAGCGCCGCTGCACGCAATTCACGTCGCTGTTTTCCAAAACAAACTTGTAAATATTCATTTGAATCTTGAATTATTTTGCAGGCATAAAACCGACTAGCTTAGTGTTATAGATGGACCAGTACTCTACGTTTTTATTTTTACTAATGTTACGATTTTAGCAACCATGAAAACTTCGACTACTCATGTTATTATTTGCGGCTGCGATAATACACTTTAATGTTTATGCGTTCTAGCATTCGAACACAAACTGGTTTATTTTAATCTTTTGCCTAGGCTTTTATAAAAGCAATTATTTAACGTAACTTATTCTCATGGACTCTACCTTGTTCAAAATGGCAAACGCAACTACAATTATTTTGCTGGACATTTTTTTCAGTGCGTATCTTTTATTTCAGGGCTCCGGCCATAGTGATCTCAATCCGAATGTACAGTAATAGCCTTTTCCTTCAATTAAAAACGGTTTATTTAATTTTGAGCAACAAACTCCATTCCCCCCCCCCCTCCTTCAATAGTTGCGATGCATAACATCATAGTTTTCATTTAAAAAAATGTATAGGCCTATTTCACGTTGTTATGAGTTCCAAACTCAGTTGCATTTTCCAAGCCAAGGCCTCTAATGCCCAAAAGTCGGCAATTCCCTTTGCTCTTCAAGCTTCTACAATTCCCTTCCAACCAAAACACGGTATTCAATTTCCCCTCCACTCAGAGCACAAAGTTACCCTGCTCGTCCGCTCTTTCATGCCCACTTCCGGTATTGACAGCCTGGCCGGTCTGAGTCAGTCTCTCTTCCTCCAGAGGCCCCTCTACCCCACTCCACGCACGCACGCACGCTCGCTCGCTCGCTCGCTCTCTCTCTCTCTCTCTCTCTCTCTCTCTCCTACAGGTCTGCGATTTCACTCTACCTGGCTGCCAAGCAGCAGGTATAAAACTCTGCTCCAGTGGGAAATCGTTAGCATAGCTCAAAACTCAAAGGCTAGAGGTCACTACGGCGGTCGGAGCAGAGATGTCCTGTCCCAGTGTTGCCATGCCGGGCAAGGTAGTGGTTCCAGGGTAACTAGTTTAGTTTAGTAAATTTTATTTTGGAACTTATTTCTAAATTATTAGTCCTAAATTTAAACTTAACTTCTGTCTTTGAGTAAAATTATGGGTAGTCAAAATGCCATTGACAATTTTGGTCTAGAACGCCCTAACTTAAGGGTTTAAGGTCCCCTTTCTAAAAACCGGCTTTTTTTTCGTTTTCTTGTTTATCATGAACACAGGTTCATTAAATAATCAAAAGATCACCGAGATCTAGCATGTATTATCGTTGAAGCCAAGGGTCTTTCAAATGGTAGTTTCTATATAATGCTAACCTAGATTCAGTGTGATGATTGACTGGTGTTAGTGCAAGGGTTGCTAAATTCTTTCAAAGACTATTTTATATTCTGCAAGGGTCATGTTTGTAACTTGGAGGGTTGCGATAACTCAAATCGACTTTTTGTAGTCAAAATTATGTAATGTGAACTTAATTCAGTTCTTTGCCGATTTATTGTAAATCAAGTGCTTTTAACTTAAAAGCAAGTTATTCTATTTGTAACCAACTAGTTACTCAGTCCTGTAAAGATAATTATCATGTTTTATTAAAACACAAAAGAAAGTTGTTTTAAACGACAGTTTGACTTCCGAGTCCGATTTTAATTTGCAAGGGTTAAATAATTACAAAACAATTTTTATTCTAACTCCTAAGTAGGCAATTAAATCAACTACCCATCGTGGTGGTAGTGAACCATGATTAGATAGGCCATAAACGTTTAGTTAGGACGTTGACGCTCTTCTCTAACCGTGCAGTAGACACGCTATGCTGTTTTTCCGCTAAAGTAAAAACTGCCACTTATGATTTCTTCTAAAATAACCACACGTACGCCAGATGTCGGTGCTATAGACAGTAGGCACCTCAAGACACTGTAAGCGCCGCTACAGTGGATTAGTGAAATTTGGGCCTTTTTTATTGATCTCTTTAAAGTGGTGCCAGTCCTGCACTTGGTTACCCAGTTCTACTATTTAATTTACAGTAAATAATTTGTTGCTTTATGTGTTAATGTGGTTCTTTGACCAATGGAAATGTCTCTTCGAGACAAGTAAAATGATACCAGTAGGTCAAAACGTCAAAAAATTTACCAAAACCACAGAAATTTGGGCAAAACCACCAATGCATTTAACGTACATGTAAGCTTGTCTAGATTTTTAATAGAAAGTATATTTCTTTGTAGCCTTATATAGGCTAGGTCTAGGCTAGCCGGAAACGTGTCCAGAGCACTGTTTAAAACTAAGTGGAGACAACATTACGATATCGTTAACGGCGAACTATTACAGTGCCACCTGGACTAATTTTTTTTTACCACCAAATGTGTCCACCCTATGGAATTATGTGTTATAGCTCAGATGGCAAATGTCGGACGGGAGGGTGGTTGACAAAGGCACGGTAGACATTGTTTTAATTCTTTTAAAAAACAGTGCTAACAGGGACCACTTTTCTGTATGCAAAATTCAATTCTGATTCCGGCAAAGTGGGCCCTATTGTACTTTTGAAATTTTAGAAAAATGACTTGTAAGTAAAAAATTCCTTACGAGAGGTACGAAAAATCTGTTCAAGTGTTGGGGCTCAAAAACTGGCAACTTTTGTTCGGTGTAGCCAAGGTGCAGTGGGCTATTACTATGGCTACACTGAACAAAACCTGACGTTTTTTTTCCATTATTTTAGTGCTTTTTCGAAAATTTTGTAAAAATATGACCCACTTTTTCTGAATTGGATTTGGGATGCAGAAAGTGGTTCCTAAGTCTTAATCTAAAAGTTGAACAAATTGTGTAAAGGCCGCAAGTTAAAAGGAGGAGTCATTAAGAGTTCAAATTCTGGTTGGCATAGAATCTGTTAATTTTCACTTCTTTTGTTCTTCCTTCACTCCTGCCAACATAGTTAGTTTTATGGTATTCTGCTTAATTGAAAGTGGCTTAATCAGTTTGCCAGATGCTGTCCTCATCATTTCTGCATTGCAGTGAATTCTACTCGAGGTCTACATAAAATGTATTGGCCTATTTGGAAGACGACTGTTTTAACATTGATAATTTGTGTTGCAGGTGTGGCAGCTATTCTGACCGAGCACAATATAACAGATCCCACAGTCATACAGGTCAGTGAAATGATTTAGCTCTACTAACTTTATGTAACCTTTAAAATGTATATTTTTGCTGCCAGCTTTGGGAGTTAACTGAAGGTTCACGACTTTCCTTCCATAAAAGGCTGGAAAATAAGGAAGACCAGCCTGTCGTCTGAAAAATCAAAATTAAAATATCCTTATATAGGCCAGGTTTAGCAAATACTGTCAAGTCTAACACTAACTGCTCCCACTAGGAAAATTACACGGCAATTTTTTTTTACAATTAGAAACTTGTGTTGCCTTTGCCTAAACGACTACTGCATGCTGTCCGGTTAGCTAGCGCTTTCTTAGGCAGGGTTAAATCGTTTTTAAGGAAAAGGATGTTTTTACTAATTGGAACTGCAGCGTGTCTTGTATTTGCTACACCTGGCTGATTAGTTAGAGCTGTGTTTTTACCAACATTGGTTTGCCTCCTGCACACTTGTCTGCGATGGTTTACAATGCCCAAAGAAGTTTATTAATAACCAAGCTTCCTTTTTAGATTTTGTATAGGCCTTATTTATTTAGTGTTTTTTGTTGTGGATTCTAGATTGTGTGGACATAGGGCCTTTTAATTTCGTTAGAAGCTTAGTGCTTTTACCGTTTTAATTACACACTGGCTTGAATTTAAGACGGTATTTTATTCAAATTCGTTCTATTAAAACTGCATCTTCATCTTATATTTGCATCCAAATCCATAACTCTACCAAAATTTGACCGATTTTGAAGTCTGAATACACCATTCAAATCGTCATTCGAAAGCTAGTCATTCTTCCCCAGTCAGTAGCTTATAGTTTTCGAATTATTTAGCAAAATCTAAGATAACCGAAAGTGGACCTTAAAAATTGTTATGGAGTCCACAACTACAGTAAAAAATAAACCCATATGACAAAAAATATTCTGAATCTGGTAATGAGGGACTGGCAGAATCTTGGTGAAGTCGTCTGCCTTATCGTGCCCGTTTTTTTTTGTTGAATTTATGAACCCAAAACAGCAATTTGCCCTATGTTTGAGCGCTTTACAATTGGACCAGTAGGGTTTTACGCAGCGGCACAGAACGACACAGACACGGGAGTAGGTAAAAAACAGTTTAATCAAGGAATTAAACACCATGTTATACAAAATATAACATACAATTGGCCACATTGGGGGCGGCCTGGCGTCGACCTCCCCTTCCCTCATGCCACCCTGGCACCCTGTGGGCTTGCAGTAGAGGTGGGGATGGCGCTATCCTTGCACTGCGGCCTGTGCCGAGCAGTATGCTGAGGAGCTCGAGCAGTACGCCCTTGAGGTGGCGCAGGTCGAGTGGGGAAAAGCACCCCGCCCTGACGTCTGCATTGGGGTGACGTAGCCGGGTGCGTGATTTGGGGGCCGGAGGGAGTCCGTTCCTGCAGCGCCAGGAAGGACGGAGGAATGCAGTACAAATTACAAAAAAAAACAAAGCAAGCAAGGTGGAGTAGGGGGAGGCGGCGGGAATGACGAACGCTCTCAGGAAGAGAAGCACGCTGACGAGAAGACCCCCCCCCCTAGGCATACGTCACTTCCCCCCCCCCCCCCCCCCCCCCCAGTGAACGCTCCGTGCCACCGCCCAAACCAGTCCCAGTGCAAGCACTAGTCCCCCATACATTTTTTTTTGCATTGTTCGGTGTCTAGTTACTTCCATTTTATATTGGTGTACAGAAAATTGATGTAATGACACAGTGAATCCAAAGTTAAAACAAAAGATGCCATTGTTGCTTTTACTTAAGGGAGCCTAACCAAAATTGGTTTATCTACCCCACTGTAGATGCCACTGTATCCAATTAAAAGAACTACGGCAACACAATAAATATGTCCACCTTTATTTTCAAATTCGGGTGTCAACTACTGAGAATCTTAGCAAAATGCAAGTGGTAAAAAGGAGCTTCCAAGTTTAAGAAGGCTTTCGCCGTTGGAATACAGTAATACTCGGCGCAAAGCAAATTTACCAACTTGGTCCCACTGACCTACTAGATCGATAGTTTAAATAAAGAACTTGAGAATTGCTTACACTGCGATTTATGCTTACAATTTTCTTGTTTTTCCACTTAACTCTTGACGTAGTCAGTAGGATTAAGTTGGTAAAGTTGTTTGGCACTGTGATATCACTGTTTGTATTCTTGAACTTGGTAGCTCTTTTTATTACTTGTTGTAGGTGTAGGCAGGGCCGAACTGAGTGGTGAATGCTAGCTAATCGGCCCAAAATAGACGAAGAGTCCATATGGGGGGGGGTCTGAGGGCAGCGCCTCCCAGAAGTTTAGAAAATTTTGAAAATGTCGCCCTCAGTACTGGTGTAAAATGCTTAACCCTTTTCCTCAGTTTTCCTGCTGAAAAAGCCTATTGCCAAAACATGGCTGCCGTCAACAAGTTGCATGCCTCACGAAAATAACTTGTAATAAAAAAAACTAAGCTGTCTAAGAGTATAAAAACTCCAGACATAATAATTATATTATAAATTTGAGCAGAAATACAGGGTGTCCACAAAGTCCGTATACACTTTTGAAAACTCTAAAAAAAAAAAAAATGCTACACTTATTCACGAACAGATTTCACTAACGGAAAGATTGATATCTTAAAAGTTTATTTTAACGGCCACAATATAGCAGCAGCGTTCACAGTACATATTTGCATACGACACTTACCGCATCAATGCAACAATGGCAGCCATTTTTTTTTTGTGGTTTGCAGGCTTCAAATAATTAACAAACTTTCCTTTGACCTTTCACTAAATGAGTAAGAAGACTCGGCCAACACGTAAATCTGTTTACATAAGTGGATTAAACAATTGTTGGACGGGCAATGTGTTGGTTCTGAAATGCACCAGCAGAACGCTTACGCCAATGAAACTGCTCAGCAGATACACGAAGCATTTAATCATAGCCCTGGAACAACGTTACGTTGAGACAGTAGGGAGTTAAGTGTACCGCATTCCACGATTTACTAAGTTTTGCACTAACACATAAATTTGTATGCATGTACGATCCAAGAATTGTAGCCCAAATGATCTTCCGTGCTGGGAAAAAAATGGGCCGAGTTAGACTTCCAGTTAGATGCTTTAAAAACAAACAAACGGTGCTCATATTGAAATATCGTAGTTACTAAAATAAACTTAAATGGACTTTGTGGACACCCTGTATATTGGGACCATCGTCCTTTGTTTTCAGTATTAAAAAAAATCCTGACGTTCGACTTCTACTTAAAACGCTAACGAAAATTTCAACTTGCAGTACTTGGAATGATAACATCTACTGGAAATTCTTCCGTCACGATGTTGGTTATTACTTCTGAAATAATTTGTCTACTTGCCGGACAGAAATATCCACTACCTGTAAATTTATTTGCATTCAGTTCCTGAGTGCTTGCTACCCTGGAGGAATCGCGACTCTCGATACGCCCAGCTCGAGACGCCCACCTGGGCATGCGCGGAACCAGCACCAGCTGCCCTTCCCGTTCGCAAGACCCGCCGCTACATTAAGAAGTTTTCCGTTCGCGTTCGTTCGTTCACCGATCATCCCTACAAGGAATTGGTTCGTTCGTTCGTTCGCCGGTTATCTCTTGATGAAGGATTCTACTATAAGACGTTGGTCCGTCCGTTCACTGCACCGTTCGCCTGCAATCAAAGCCATCCATGCTGCGGCCTCCCTGTCTTCGACGCTCGTCTCGTTTCCAGACGTCCTAACTGAACGAAGACCGTTATCATTCTGTTCGTCCCGCTCAAAAAGCAAGTGAAGCACTCATCTTGTGTCACCCACTCACTGTTACAGGCCTACCTGAAGAATCTCTGCTCGAGCCCGTCTCTCCCGTCGCTGGCCCAGCCATCGTTCAAACCTTGCCGTTACGGTTGCTTCTCTCCTGTTACCCGCCATTCCCTTCTCGTTTGTCGTTCCCATTTGTCGTTTGTCAATCTGAAACTCGTCGCATCGTTCGCCGTTCTCGCCCGTTCGTCGTTCGCCGATCTTTGAAGTCCATCACGTCGTCCGTCATCTGGGCATCATTCTGCTATCATGCCCCCCCCCCCCCCAGTTCCAACTGTCACCACAGCATGCTTCTCACTGTCACCGTTTCATGTTCCGGCAACTCATCGACAGACCTTCACACTCATTTCCCGCAACAAGCATACAAGGCTTCTACCTCTCATTCCCAAGCGGCCTGTAGACCGTTCGTCGTTCGCCAGCCCGTTCGCGTTCGCGAACCCGCCGTCGTCCGCAAGCCCAAGCGCCGTTTGCTGTCCGTTCGTCGTTCGCAAGCCCGTCCGCCGCTCACAAGACCGTTCATCGTTCGCAAGCCCACACGCCGTTGGCAGTCAGTTCGTCGTTTGCAAACCCGTTCACGTTCACAACCCGTTGTGGTCCGCAAGCCCAAGCGCCGTTCGCTGTTCGTTCGTAGTTCACTAGCCCATCCACCGGGTTCGGCATCTACCACTCACAAGACCATTCGTCGTTCGCAAGCCCATGCCCCGATCGCAGTCCACTTGTCGTCCACAACCCCATGCGCCGTTCGCTGTCCGTTCGTCGTTCACAAGCCCGTTTGCCATTCGCGAACCCGTTAGTCATCCACAAGCCCTCTGCCGTGCGCAGCCCATTTGTCGTCAGCAAGCCCATACACCGTCCGCTGTCCTTTCGACGTTCGCTAGCCCGTCCACCGCTTACGGCGTCCGCCGTTCACAGGAGCGCTCGTCGTTCACAGGAGCGCAAGCCGTCCACCGTTCGCATGTTCGTTCATTGTTTGGAAGGCCATTTTACGTTCGCTAGCTCGTTCATCGTTAGCAAGTTCGAGCCGTCCACAAGCCCGATCGTCGTTAGCAGGTTCATTCACCGTTGCAAGCTCGACGAACACCGCTGCCGCCCATTGTCGTTCGCCACAACTGCTTTTCCAAGTCATTCTCGTTCGCCATTCACGCTGACTGCCCGCTGTTTTACACCGACCGTTCCCCTTGAACATCAATGGAATTTGGCTGAACCTCATGAATCCATCTCATTGTCCGAGATCACACCCTTCATCCATTGCGACCTAACCTCATGACGTCGTCAATCTCGCACTGCCTTAATGTTCAACTCAATCCTCGCTGGAAGAAGGTGGTCATCATTCATTGTCATCAAACTGGAAATACCCGTTCGTTCACAGGTCAACTTCCACCTCCTTCAACCTTGCACTATCAACAATCCTTTAGAACGCCGCTTCGTTAATTTTTGGCTAAGTCTGGGGAAGTTCTTTGTCATTCGTCGTCCGTCGTTCGTCTTGACTCACATTGACATCAAGTCCCATCTCTCTCTCCTCACCATCTCTGCCTCATCCGCCGTCCTCATGCTCGCTGATAGGAAAACCGCCTGACACTGCTTTCAAAGGCTTTTGATCTCCATGCCATACGCCAATGCAACATCAACCCTACTGCACAAGGGAATTCTAAACTTCATTCCGCGTCCCCAAATCTGCTACGAACCAAGCCAATCACAGGCATCAATATTACACGACTGGATCGGGGCCATGGCACAGGAAAGCAACATTGCCCGACACATACCAGTGGGACAATACCCCCCCCCCCAATTCACCCCACGTTCCCGTGCAGCCATCGCAACATCACTGACGACCACTCTAGCTGCTCGCACTCTGAATCTACCTATCGCGACCATGTGTTCACTGCTCTTGAAAGCGTCCAAGTCAAGTGTTCAACTCACTTGCATCATAACACTTTCCTAATGCGTTCACTCTAACAATGCCTCCATCACTCACACTCACCAGCTCGGTCACAACGTTCGCCAATGCACACGTTTTTGCGACCGGGCACTACATTGCGTTCAATTGATATTAATCATTCAGACACTGCCAATCAATGTGTCTTCTACTAATCGGAACACTTCATGGGAGAATCAACGTCCAGTCTCCGTCACCAACCTGAACCATCCTGCGAAACTGAATTTTCTTCAGAACTCGCCACCACTGAAACAATATGGAAAAGGATGTTAACTGCACAATCTGTCTCATGCCACCCTGAAGTGACGTCCATCCTCTACGTGCACTTCGAGGGAAGAATTCTTCACACACCACCCCTTCGGATCCGCTATGTCTTACACCAACACACCGCAACCCCTGTCACCTCTCCGCCTTCCATGACCAAGATTCTCGAGGAATTTCCGGCCAACCAAAGAATCTGATCACACCGCTTTCTCTGAAATTTGATGGCACATTCATCCCAGATCCTTGGGAATTCGACCTTTTCAAAGCTACATGCTATACTCTCGTAAACAGTCAAAATGATGAAACATCCTACCACGACACAGACTTTAGGATCATATTCAACGCCACGTCTGCTCGGATTAAGCCCTCTCTAACTTCAACCTGATGTCTTCCGATCCACAAGCAGCAGCTTCTCATCAAAATCCGACAACGCCGAAGCTCCTCACACATCGTAGCTCCTCCCACGGTCCCTCTTCCAGTTTTGGGTAGCTCTTGGACCTCCACCGGTCAAAACTGGCCTTTCACCTGAACTGTCTCAAGTGCTCTCAACGCCTATGGTAGTATGTACGGCTGATCGCCTCTTTCACTTACCACCCATCTTGCTTTTCAAATGGAGTACCCACAACTTCGCGTTCACTTCTGGTCCGGCGACTTCCCACGACGACTCCAGAGTACAACATCTCATCTTGCCCATTTTGATGACCTTGCAACTTTGCGCCCCAAATCCGTCATCTCACCATCTTCCCAGTGAAACTGCTGGAACTCGGCATCATCCTCTGCCTCATTTCACCTTGGAAATCGGTTCTAAGCCACGTCCACATTTCTCTCACCTTCCAGCACCTGGGGCACGCACATCTGCTACTCATCCACCTCATCTGCCGCTCCCGACATGTGGCGTTCACTGCTCCTCTTCGACCTGTTTCACAGCTTCTGCCGAATCGTGCACCCACTACTTCAACCACACGTGAAGCGTTGTTCTTTGAACGTTTCTACTCGCTCCCCACTCTTGTATTTTTACGATTCTTTTTTGGCTTAACGCAAGACCCCTTCTCACCTCTCTGAAGTCGGAACTTCGTAAAAAAGCATTTCGCGACATCTCTACGCTCTCATCTAAATGCCACACTGACTTGGACTAGTCTCTTGAATCCTCCACCTTGCTAAATCCTCAGCAACCGAACGTCTGCATCTTCTCTGAATTGTCACTTTCTTGAACTCAAAAACCGCACTCACCTTCCTGACCCTTCCAAGCCTGTCAACTACGTTCATACCACATGTGCCGACACCCAACGCCCAACTTCAACTTAAATGTCTTAACAAAACGGTCAACGCTGGAATCTGGAAACTCGAGCGAACTTCCTCGCCAACTCGCTTGGTAATTGGAAGTTCCTTCCCCGCTCCTACTGCCTTTGCTTACAAAGTAGGTAGTGACAGGACAACGTTGCGCATGCAACCAATCCACCACAACTCCGTCACAGGGGACCCAGCTCACACCCTTGGGAGGCCCCGCCATGATGGTGCCCCGATAGGGTGTCGGAGACAAGCTGAAATGCAACCAGTAGTGAAGCTAGAGTTGATTATCCCAGTTTTACTATGTCAGCCATTTTAGGCCTACAGTAATGGCGGCCTTAAACATGGTGAAGAGAAAAATGGTCTTCTCTCGTTAAAGAGTTGCAAAGAGAAAAAAAAAAGGAACAAGGGAATTGGGAGAGATGACGCAACAAGGACGAACCATGTTACAACACTTGAAAGTAGAGTTAACAAATGAGAGTGATAATGTGGTTTTCGTCCCTCGGCTACAAAGCTGGTAATTAGTACACAACATATTACGGCGTACGTCACAAAGTTTACAACAAGCGGTAATAATGAAATAACTCACAGTATTTGGGCTCTGGCTAGAGACTAAGGCATTATTACAGGTATTCACTTGATTACGTTAAAAATGCATAACTGGCATTTTTAGGTTTGTTTCGGTAAACCTTTATGGTTACGTGGTTATTTATAAATAACATCAAGCTTCATGCCCTTAATGTGTAATGAACCCTTGGGAGCGATTTAGTGTGCTGCTACACACAAAGGTAAGTAGCCTGAGACATTTTAAAGGGAGGTTACGTAGTGAGGAAGTGGTTTGGGTTTGTATCACTTCCCACATATTGAAGAAAAAAAGCATGTTTAAACTACTTTTACAATAATAACACATAAAAACCACAATTTTACCTGGATTGGAGGTCAAAATTGGTTTCTATTGCCTAAGAAAATATACACTACCTGTAAATTTATTTGCATTCAGTTCCAGAGTGCTCGCTACCCTGGAGGAATCAAAATTCTCTAGAAACGCCTAGCTCAAGACACCCACCTATGCATGCGCGGGACCAGCACGCGCAGGTCCTCCATAAATGGTGTTACAGCTATCTACTTTTCCTCACGATATGTCTGCCATGATGGTGACTCGAGAGGGGAAGTTGGGCGGTTGTTTACAGGTAGTTTATATTTTCTTAGGCAATAGAAACCAATTTTCTCTGCTGTGTTTATTTGAAGAGAGAAATCAATATTGCCGTTACGACTTTTTCTCACTAGGGCGTAGAATTGCTAGACAAGAGAGATGGGATGAGACGATGCAACATTGAGTGTAAATGGGAACGATTATCTGGACAATAAAGACCAAAGGACCTTTAATTCGTTCGTAATTCCTTTCCCTTAACATACTGACAGTTGCGATGGTCATACTCGTTTAGCCTCAGTTATACTCAGTGGTATTGCTTCCCTCCACACCTCTCTGGGTCGGACAGGACTAAAGTTATCTTCCTGTACGTCACCAACTTTAGCCACATTAGATGACTTACCTTGAGGCAGTAAATCGTACCACGCTCTGCAAAGGATTCTTGAGATCAGGGTAATTATTATCCGGCCCTGTACAGTTTGCCACACCGACCAACCAAAACGGAGGTATCCACCCACGTTCTCCCTTAGGCCAATTACAATTGGTTCCCGGTTTGTCGTCCATGAAGACGGAATTAAAACCTTTATGTAGGCCTGTCAATTACTTCGCCGTCAACAATATTCACATTCATTGAAAACGCACTCCCAATTCTTCGTAGGCCGCAACCAACCACTTGACTCTCTTCGCGTGACGTCACTTGTGACCGGCCCCCTTTCCGAAGAAAGGTGACGTGCTTCGAACGAACCAATCGGCGCTCGCGATACCGAAGAATTTAAAAACGACCGTTGATACGGCACATATCATTAGGGGTAAAGGCGGTGACATGGGAGTTGATGACATCATTTTTTGCGGGCAAGGAGAACTGGATTCCCCTCTCTCGAACGCGACCAAGATGGTGGCTGTGCTTTGTGGTGTTCCGGAGATATGATCGTTTGAACCAAGGGCTATTTCGGCTAACAAAAGCAATTTACGTCAATTTTGGCAACGATGGCAACAAAAACATCAATTAGGGTAATAAAAAGATGATATTGAATTAAGTTAACTGAAAATATATGTTCCAAAATACCTAATTCAATCTAGTGCACACACTTGGTGCAAAAACATTTCAGTTGCGGCAACAAGCTGCTCATATTTGTAGCTTTCCTAAACCGCCGGGGGACATTCCCGGAAGTGATAACGTATAGCCGTGTGATGTACTAAATCGCCATTATCTCCAGAACTAATCTATCAATCCTATTGTGTGACCTATATCGTTGGAAATATAATTAAATTTTCCAAAAGAAATGCCTGAACAATAATTGCCGTAAATCTATTAGTTTTTGTTTAATTTGAGGAAAAATGTATAATGAAGTCATCAAATTCTCCGTCCTGCAATGTACTAAATCTCTAGTATCTCTGGCACTAATTGATCAATCTTATCTTGCGACCTATTGTTGGAAAAATTATTTAAATTTCTAAAAAAAAATGCCTGAACAATGTAACCCATAAAGTTTTTTTTATTTTTGTTTAATGTGAAGGGAAACATAATGTGCATGTAATTATTGCTGATTTATATGTTTTTCTTTTGCACACAACATGTAAAGAACGGTAAACTAAGAATCCTGTGTCTTATTGTTCACTGGCCCACAGAAGTGTACAGGAAAGTCATTCTTTAATATGGCATTTCGTACCTCTTAATACATTTGCAAGTCTATAGAGTATAGAGGCTACATTACCCCAGCAGTTATCCATCCCAGAATTTTAAATCTGCCAATTCCTGTTGCCTCCCCTTAACCGACTGTCTGAACTGTCATGTGTCATCACTCCAATTCCGATAACCTCGTTCTACAAAATATGAAGGCCTGTGATGCTAACCCTGTGTAGTGTGTACCCTACTTTGTTTTACGTGCGATGGCTTCAGAATGCTTTTTGCCCTTGCTGGTTAGTAGTGCGGCTAGACCACACGAATCGTAAGAAAACTGCACTTTGTGATAGAAGTGTATAACTTCGAAGAGTGAAAGGGTATGTCTTGGTAAGCCTTTTAAGATTAAGAGGCATTTGATATCACTTCCGGTTTAGGCGGCAGCCGTCCTCAAAGTTAAGCCTAAAAATCCGCAATTTCCGATGGTTTTAATATCGTAGCAGCAGCTTCAGTCATACAATTTATGTGATATACATAAGTTCTATCTTGACGGGGGTTTAGCTAATTGGCTAGGTTTCGCAGACAGAAGTCAACTAAAATTATTTTCTACATTTTTTCTTTACAGTTGCTAAAAATGTCATCCTCCTCCAAAAGATTCAAATTCGCCAGCAATGTAGTTGAACCTGAACCTGCTGCACCAATAGACTGATCCAAATGTTTTTTGTGTCGGCAGATAACCAAGGACGAAATGGCGGACCCAGCATTGAATAAAAGGGCCACTTTCAGAAATTCTGGTTATGAATCTTTGGCATCAAACATCACAAAGTTGAATGAATTGCATGCCCTGCCAATGCCTATTGATCTAAGTCTATTAAAAGATTAAGACAGTAATCTCTCAGAAACCTTTCTTAAACAAAAAGCCATGTGGCATAAGAAATGCGGTCTAAAGTTCAATAATCGTGAAGTTTAGCTGGCTGAGTCGAGAATATTAAACCTTCAAGTGAACGTGCACAGGTACCAGAGAATGCCACAGCTTCTCATTCAACAGCACGACCTAGGCGCATGAAGCAGGACGAGCAATTTCCCAACATTTGCTTCTTTTGCGACAAGCATCCAAAAGAAGGTGAGGAATTGACTAAAGTCTCAACAAAGTTAGTGGAAATGAAAATACGGAAGTGTTTGGCACGTTTAGGGAACAGTGCTCTGAGTGCAAAGTTGTCAGAGGGAGTTGTCATGATTGCACGGGAGAAAAAATATCATCTCAACTGCTTGGCCGCTTTCTACATTTCATGTAGGCCATCAGCTGTTCAACCTGATGCTAAACTTGCTTGCGTGATAGAGGGCATCGCTTTCTCCGATTTACTTTCGAACATTGATGACACTAGGAGAAATGCGGTTGACATTTACCCCGTATTTAAAATGCCTAGTTTACTCAACCGCTACACTAACCGGCTGAAGGAACTGATTCCACTACATAACTAATAGAAATTCCTGAAGTACACACCATCCGACTGAGGGAGAAGATACTTGCGCACTTCACTGATATGCGTGCAGAGAAATCTGGCAGAGAGTATCTTCTATTTAGTGAAGGCATCGTTGGTGATTCCTTGCGTTTGTCTTGTGATAGCTACGATGAAGAAGCTGTGTCTGCTGCTAAGGTCGCAAAGATTTTTCGGAAAAGTGTAATTAGCTCGAGTACCACTTTCACAGGTCAATTTAAGGAAAACTGTCAATTACGTGCTGTTGACCCTCTGCTTCTATCCTTTGTAAATGCATTGCTGTACGGACCAAATACACGGAATGGCTTACCACCATCACAGCAAGCTCTCCCTATCTGCCAGATGATATCATTCAACGTACAGTCTGAAGGTACGATGCAAACTAATAGGCACAGACTTGACTGGGAACCTCCCTTGCCAATTTATCTGGCATGCATGTACATGCCAAGACAAGGAAGCGAGAAGGTAGATATGCTTCATGATGTTGGATTGTCAATTTCATATGACAGGCTGTTGCAAATATCATCATCTCTATGCAATGCCACAGTTTGTCACTACGATGAGGAACATGTCATGTGCCCTCCAAATCTGAGGATAGGGTTGTTTACAACGTCTGGATTTGACATCGTTGACTACAATCCTACCAGCACGACTAGTGAGGACTCATTCCATGGTACCAGTATTTCGCTCTTTAGGCATTCGACAGCTGGCCAGACAGGGTGTGCTAGGCATATATATAACTTACCAGAATAGCTCCTCAAAATCTATCCCTGCAATACCTCAAGAGTATGAAAATGTTCCACCTGCATACTTACTGGCTAAAGAGCCAATTGTTCCTGCTAATACTGTCACTCTGGGGTCCATGACAGTTGCAAACAAAGTTTCGAAGGAGGAACTGAAGGATGTCAAGTGGCTCGAAGATTCAAAATCGGTGGCGATGCTTAAGCATGGGATGTACATCATACAGGAATCAATAAGTTTCCGCATTCCAGGACAACTACCAGTTATCACGCTGGATCAACCACTGTATGCCTTAGCCAAAACGATTCAAAGGAATTTCCCAGAATCATATGGCGAGAAGAAGTTCTTTATTGTATTTGGTTCGTTACACATTGAGCAAGACATTGACAGGGCTTTGGGGAAATACTTACAAAAAAGTGGATGGACAGAAGCATTGGTGAAAGCAAATGTTGCTACATCTGGAATTGCTGAATCTTACATTACAGTGTCGAACATCGCTAAGACAAGATTAGTACATCAGATTACTGTGCTAGCGTTGTATCAACTCATGTGCGACGCCTACAACGAAGAGATAGATAGGTGCAATCGACTTTGACAGTTGGAGAGCTAGTAAAGCTGCAGAAGTCCATATGTTCAAGTACTGGAGTACTTGACCTGTAACTCCTTATGCTCCTGTTTGTGAGGGCACACAGAACGGCAAACTATGAGCTATACGTTGAGTCACTCAAATTGTTAATTCCATGGTTCTTCGCTCTGGATTTACACAATTATGCCAGATGGCTTCCTGTCTATCTTAGAGACCGTCTTGAACTGCCACAAGCCCATCCGGACATTTATGAAGCTTTCAAGCGAGGTTTGTTTGTGGTGAACAAGACTAACAGACCTTTCTCTTCAATTGGACTTGATCAGGTTCATGAACAAAATAACGCTGTGGTCAAGGGGGAAGGAGGCGATGCAGGCGCAGTAGGTCTTCTGCTCAATCCATCAGCTCTTCGCAGGTGGATGCTGGCGGGTCCAGAGATTTCTAGATTGCTGACTGATTTCGAACATTCTTCAAATAAAGACATTATTGAAGTTTCAACACTTCACCACGAGCAAGGAAAGGCATTTCAAACTAATTTTGCAAGAAAAGTTGTTGCGCTGAAGGAAGCATTTTTGGAATTAGGAAATCCATTTACTGAATCAAGGGGCCCTGAACAGGACCATGACAAACATTCCACCAACAGCTGCAGCACTAATGGAACATTCACTAAGGTCAGGTTTCCAAAGTGGACACATCTGGGGTCACCCACATGAATTTGCCATCAATGGAAGAAAGTGGATGGTTGGTACACGGAAACTCCTACGTTCCTCGATGGTCCGCACTTACAGAAGTTTCCCAGGCACTACAAAACTTTTTGACCTGCAAGTGCAAAAAAGGCTGCCAGAAATTGTGTAAATGCAAGAAAAATAATATAAGCTGCAGTCTAATGTGTTTCTGTAAAGGAGAATGCCAGAGCTGAGAGATGACAATGTGTTGCACTTTTCAGTGTACGAAATGTGTTTTCCTGCGTTTTCTGAAATTTATTATTGCAAAATATTTTTCGCTTACTCCTAATGTAACTTTATTACTTACATAAGGCGTTTGTTACTTATGTCGATCATTACATTACTAATGGTTTAAAAAAAAACAATAAATGTTAGCAAATATCATTTTTTTTAAACTTGCGGCCAACCTGTTAGTCGTTTTCCGGTTTGGTAAAAAGGAATTACATAAATTATATGTTGGAAGCTGCTGCTACCATATTAAAACCATCGGAAATTGCGGATTTTTAGGCTTAACTTTGAGGATAGCTGGTGCCTAAACCGGAAGTAATATCGAATGCCTCTTAATCTTAAAATGCTAACCAAGACATACCCTTTCACTCCTCCAAGTTATATACTTCTATCACAAAGTGAAGTTTTCTAGGCTCTAGCCGCATTACTAGGTGTAATGCAGGCTTGAACAAAGTTTTCGTTCTAGCCATAATCTGGTAACTCGCAGCCAAACATTGAAATTACTGCTATTTATATGTGCAGCTTCGTGACGGTTGATTGGCCTGAAAACAGATGTCTGTCATGGGTTAACATAGCAAAACCGTATAATCGTATAGCGAAACTGTGGAGGAGTAATTCACATCATATTGTAGCAGGGTTGGCAAGTTTTTGCCACCAAGTGGTTAAAACCGGTTTACCGTCCTGGTAAAAACAAGGTTTTTGCCACTTTGGCCAAAAATCAACTTGCATATTGAAAAAATCGACTTGAAGTCAAATTTAAAAAAAGTGTCCTACAATAGTCAAGTATTGGCAAATTATAAAAGCTCCCCTTGAAAACTTTACATTGTGTACTTTGAAAATTCGTTTTCACTTATTTATCTTTCATACGCTTATTTTCATAGAAAAAGATATTCTCACAATATCTATGCAAATTTATGCAACTGTCGAAAATTTACATAGTTATCGTGAGGAGAATATCTTTTACTGAATATAAGCTTGTGAAGCAGCTTGCAGGTTTTTGCCAGTTTTAGCCGGTAATAACCAGAAAAAGGGTAAAAACCATGTTTTGTTTGCCACTGCCTTGGCAAAAACCCGACCCTGTATCGTAGTGTATATTAGTTCCAGAGATACACGAGATTTAGTGTATTGCATGGTGGCCATTTTGAGGATGTCATAATAACAAGACTTCCTCTGTTCCTCAGCCCACTTCCAGATCCCCGGGCATGGGCAGTAGATGCACTGACCCTCAGTTGGAATCACCTTCATGCCTATGTGTTCCCTCTTCCGCGTCTCCTTCCGCTTGACCTCCGCAAGATCGCCGCCTGCCACGGACGGTTTCTCCTCATCGCACCGAACTGGCCAGCGGCAGCCTGGTTTCCGCTGCTCCTCATCGAGTCACCTCGACAACTGCCACACCAACCAGACCTCCTATCCCAGAACAACGGGCTAATCTTTCACCCGAACCTCCAGGTGCTACGCCTTCACGGGTGGCTACTATCATCGGACTCCTCCGCACAACAGGCATTCTTGAAGACGAGGCCTCCCGTATCGCTTCTCGAGCCGTCCACTCCTCTACCACTAAAATATGACAGTCACTGGAAACTATGGTTTCATTGGTGTATCACAGAACAGATTGATCCAGTCCACCCTCCTATACAGGACCTCCTCCGCTTCTTAACATCGCTGTTCAAAAGCGGGTTACGAGGATCCACAATTTTAGTCTACCGATCAGCCTTAAATGCAGTCTTCAAAGCAGCCGGGAATACTGCCCTCACTGACTATAAAATTTCGTCTTTAATCCACTCCTTTCTCCTGGACCATCCACGCACCAGAAAACAGTTCCCAGACTGGGATCTTTCCGTCGTCCTGTCAGCCCTTATGGCTCCTCCCTACAAACCGTTGGCCTCTGCACGTCTCTGCCATCTCACACAAAGAAAAGTGTGTTCTTAGTGGCTCTGGCCGCCTGCCTCCTCTGTAGTGAATTGCAAGCCTTATCAGCAACCGAAAAACTTTTTTTTCCTCCCAGATTACAAAGGTGTCACTCTCACCCCTTGACCATCATTTCGTGCGAAAACTCAAACCCTCTGAGTGCACTCGCCCTTTTATCATTCCCTCTCTCCAACATATTAGGGGACGACCAAGAACGTGTCTTATGCCCTCTACGGGCTCTCCGGTTTTACCTTAAGGCATCTAAACCCATTCGAAGTGGACGCATCCAACTTTTTCTTCCTTTTAGTAACAAGGTTGGAAATACCTCTACACGCATGATTGCCACATGGCTCAAGAGCGTCATCGTCCAGGCCTATGAAGCGCTTGACATCGACTGCGCCACGGAAGGTATCAGAGTAACGGCCCACGAACTCCGAGCAATATCCACCTCCTGGGCCCACTACTGCAACATTCCTATCACCGAAATCATGGAAGCTGCTTCTTGGAGACATCCTACTGTCTTCACATCTCGCTACCTCCGGGACATGTCACATCATGCCGAAGGTCTATACCGCATCTGGCTATTTGTTGCCGCCCGTCTCATGCTTTGACCCCTTAAACACACGTTGTTATTCTGTGAAGGGAACCGGTCGCTACCTGAGGGGACTCCAGTTAAATGGCGCCCACCACCTTGATGAAGTCTATGGGAATGCTAATAAAAAAGGTAATGGATTTTTTCAAGGCAACTAGAAACATCAAAATACCAGTACTACCTGGTTGATTTTGGTTTCTATTGCCTGTTGAAAAAATACATTACCTTCTCCCGCCCTCCTCCTCTCTAGTAGCCATTTGGGCACGAAAGAGGTATCGAAAAGGTGAGCATTACCGCTCCGCTTCGATTTATATATGATGGAGGCTGCACAGTAGGTAGCGAACCGGAAGGACATCTTCGTTTGTTTTCTCTAGTATTGAACAGCATTGAGAAGGAAAATGTAATAAAAAAGGTAACGTATTTTTTCAACAGTCAATAGAAACCAAAATCAACCAGGTAATACTGGTATTTTGACGTTTTTAACCGTCAATAAAACTTATCCACACCATTTAATAGTAAATGCTGGTGTCCCAACTCTGGGTCCGAAGGTATCTTTAGGTAAGCCTTACTGGGCCCGTCTGAAACTGGCTACGGTCTATGAATAACGAGAATCAGTAAACAACAATGCAAACGACTATAGCCCTAATGAGTGAACCTAAGGCAACAGATTGGGGGGAAAAAAGGAAGTAAGCCTTGTTTCTTATTAATTTTCTTCTTTGCGTTTCTTTTAACTTCAGGGGTGAAAAGGGGTTGGCGCGGGGAAGTGTCGGAGACCAACTGCCGAGGGAGAGCCCCCAAGGAACTAGGGCCCATCGACCCTCCTAACAAATTGTAGAAAATATAGATTTTGGCTAGGTCTCTTGGATTTCCCATAGCAGAATTAGCACGACACACTAAGATATTCAACAGCGGAAAGTTGGTACAGAAAAAAATTCCAAAATTTCAAGTTTAATCAATTTTTGGCAGATCATAAAATTCTGGTAATCCATTTTAATTATCTAGATGAGACTTTTCCATTGGTGGAAAAGCCATACATTCAAGTTAAAAGCAATGTGATATTTAGTGAACACCAGTAAGCATGTTGTAACATATGATAAAACACGTTAGCAGCGAATAGTTTTGGTATTATGACTATTAGCATTGTACAGTAACAACAAATTTCAACTACTGATCCCGGCTTATGGACAGTAACTGTGGACAATGCACTACATCTGTGGGAGACGACACTTTCCTGTTCGAAACGGTGGTAATATCCGCTTAATAATCTCCTCCCATAGCTTAAAATGCCCCAGTAGCTCAATTTGGTAAATTGAGAACTCTTCAAGGCTTAACACAGACCTCTGCCTTGAATCCAGTAAGCATGTTGCAACATATGATAAAACACATTAGCTGCGAGTAGTTTTGTTATTAACGACTATTAGCGTCGTATAGTAACAAAAAATTTCAACTATTGAGCCCAGCTTATGGACAGTAACTGTGGACAGTGCACCTCATCTGTGGGAGATGAAACTTTCCTGTTCGAAACGGTGGTAAAATCTCCCCGTATTTTAAAAAGCCCCAGTAGCTCAATTCAGTAGAATGAGAACTCGTCAAGGCTTAACACAGACCTCTGCCTGGAATCTTTTAAAAAGATGAAGTGCTTTTTATGTACCTAACATTGTTTCAATTTTTTGTTACCAGGCAGCCTTGCTACATGATACTGTTGAAGATACAGACACCACATTTGAAGAATTAGAAAGAGAATTTGGGAAGGAAGTTACCAATATTGTGCGTGAAGTGACAGACGACAAATCTCTGCCCAAGGAGAAACGCAAGGAACTTCAGATTGAACACGCTGCCGTGTGTAGTAAAGAAGGGAAACTGGTTAAGCTAGCAGATAAACTATATAATTTGCGCGACTTGCAAAGAGCTACGCCAATAGGGTGGACTGAGCAACGGGTGAACGAGTATTTTTTGTGGGCTGAAAAAGTAATAAGCGGTGTGAGAGGAACCCACAATGAAATAGAAGCAAAACTAGATTTGGTTTTTGAGGAAGCAAAAAAGAAGCGTGATCGCACGGACTTGTAGTTTAAAAGAATTGGGTTTCAATTTTTTTATGGAAATCTTAACTTTTCTCTAAGATTGGCAGACTAACAATAGACCTAATGTTTTCTAATCAATTGAGTGAATAAGCAATATTTGTAAATATTTTTTTGTTAAGACTTTGTACCTGCATTTTTATTGCACGGAAAACCTGTCTTGGGCCAATGCATCTTGAGCACTGTGATAATTAAATATTGAAGGTTAAGGAGTGGCTGATCTACCCGAGAGGACTTGTACTAGCGCTTTAGCCACGAGGTATTGGAGCCATGTCCTTCCAATCCTTCAAAATGTGTTGCGCCAACTGTTTGTACATACTAAATTATAATAAATGGCACTACAAAGTTTAAGCCTGAGCGTTTGCTGGCATTAGTTTTAATGTTAAGGCACAACCTGCAATTTTAGACCACAATTTTTTTTTAATGTAAAAAACAAAGTGCAATAGGACCGGTCTTCTGGATCCAATTCTGATACTAAAAAATGGTTTATTTTTCTAATTTTTCATAACTTTCAGACGGTGTTAGCCATAATGCACTAGGCTATTTATTAAAGTGCATCGTGGCTACACAGAACCGTGAAAAGTATAAGTAGTGTTTTGAAAATTAGGGCCTACTTTTTTGGAATCAAGAGTTGAATTTTGGAGCCAGAATTCCGTGTCCTTACTTGTAGTTAATTGAAAAAAATGACAAATATTTCGTGTTCATGTTTTTGTGGACCACCCATTAGTTGGTATAAAAAAAGTCTCGGCAATACTGAAACTTTCTGCTACAACATGCTGTCAAGCAGTAAACAGACTGGGTGATCAGGTAGGTTACGATTCGTTTTGATGGCTCAAGCACTAGCTGTGGCAGCTATGTGACTATTTATCATTAGCAGGGATAACAGGGTTGCCAGAGGTCCTTAAACATACAAATATCGAATTATCGACCTTTCCAGCTTAAAAATATCGACCAAATATCGACCGAATATCTACTGAATAAGACCTCGTCAGAAGTATCCGAACTGAAAAAATGAAAAACCGCAAATGCAAGCAACAGTCACCAAGATACGTGATAACGTTTGGTCTACGGTTATCAAAAAACAAAACAATTGTTGGTACGGCGATTCCTCTCCTCTCCCCCCCCTAGCCGCGCCCCCTCCAAAGAAAGTTGCCCACGATAGTACTTCCGGTAGCGATACAGCGCAAAGGCAGGGCTCCATTCATGCTGCAGAGCAACTCAAAAGAGTTAGTTTTTCGAAGTTGAACCGGAAGTTCACGTTTTATAACTGCTTTCACGTAGAGACCGTGACAAATCGCCAATTAAAAAAATACGGTAATGTGGCTTTTTGCAATATATTTATTTCAACACTTAATTTTATCGACTTTTATCGACATTATCGACTTTTAACGACTTGCTAAAAAAATAACGACCAATTCGATAATTATCGACCAACTTGTAAGCCTGAGGGATAAGGATTTTGTACTTCAAGCTTTGAAAGCAGCCTAAAATGCAGTAAAATACTTAGTCCGACAACTAATTTTCCCTCTTTTTTTTCTACAATAACGACTCGTACCTGAAGAATTGTGCTTTGGGGAGTGGGGGAGGGAGGAAGAGGTCATTGATTTAACTTTTTTTAGTGTGTGCACACCATAGGCATACAATTTTGATCTTCTACTACTTCTACCAAATTCGGATCGGATCCGGGTAATTTAAAAGATTTGGCAGATCAGATCCGTTAGCCAAGTTAATCGCAGTGAATAATAGTTTGAAAGTTAAGTGAAAACTAGAAATTGCTACTCATGGTAGCAATCCTCTAGTTTTCCTTTTTTAACTCAAAGTATTATAAACGATACAAGTATATATATATACAAATATTGTTAACGATTAACTTGGCTAATAGGATTAACCTGCGTGGCCTTTTCTCTGGTTGGATGATATGGCGTTTCTTAGAAGTTTTGGTTGGACATCAAACTTTTTAGGACTAAACCTACAAACGGTCAGTCTTATCTTCAGGGGCGCCTCTTCCCTTAAAACAGTGAGGGGGCCAAATGCCAGCAGTTGCGTATATAACTAGGATGGGGTCCAGGAATATAGTGAGGGGGGGGGGGGGGGGTAGCGACAGATCGCAAGATTGTGTATACACCACTAGAAGTGGGCCACGTAGAGTTGCCGCGACGAAGTATTGCCAGATTTTTAATCCAATAATTATCACATTTTTATAAAATTAATGAACATCTCGGGTTGTATTATAAGGCGTGTAGAAATGAATATAGCACATTGTTGCTCAATTTAAATAACTTTTTATAAAATTTAACTTAACTTACGAAACTGGCACGTTGAATGTACAACCTTTTCTGTACGTAGTTTCCCTTAGTGCAACATAAGCAACATATCCTCGATTCGTGTGCCCTGTCACGTTGGATTCTTTGTTCCGAATCTAGTGTTATTAATGTATAAATAAAAACAGAAATTAAAATGCCAAACCAATGTTAAAATGAAAAGTTAACTAAAGACATTTTTTCCTTTCTCCCGATTTCTTAAAACTGAGGGCTATTATTGGTCCCAGCAAAAAGTGGTGGGGGCGTGCCCCCCCCCCCCCCCCCCCCGGGCACCGGACCGGCACCTATCTTCCTGTGTTTTTGTGGAGGAATTTTATTACTATACATTTTCGCATTTGCCATTGCCCAATTAGCCGTTACATCAGCCAAATTCATACGGTTTGGTTTATTTTATGTCCATGCTTCATTCCATGTTTAGGTTTCTATAATCCCATTTTTGCGCATGTTGATTTTAGTTCGCTTCGCTCACTCAATCAGCACATCCCCTTCAGTTGCTCTTCTGGAGGTTAATACACACATATGTGACTTAGAACTGTGTCTACTAGGGTTGGACGATTTACGATTAGAAACTTAAAATTCTATTTTATATATCGCGATTTTTTTGTAAATTTTTAAGTAAAATATCAAACCAAAACTGGTAAAAGGGGCCGCCAAGTTCCGAATGGTTCAGCCCGTCAAAGGAGTGATTCAACACACAAAACATCCGCCAAGTTAATCACACCGCTAATAGTTGGAAGGTTGAATGAAACTAGAACATTGCTACTTCCGGTAGCAACGTTAAAGTTTTCATTTAACGTCAAATTATTATTCAGTGCGAATGTTTTGGTGTGTTTATATCACTCCTTTGAAGGGCCGAACCATTCGGAACTTGGCGGCCCCTTTTACCAGTTTTGGTTTTAGATTTTTTTTTTTTTTATTAATTGTGTATTGACTCCCACTACCTTGCAGATGTGTAATAAAGTGCCATGTCAACAAGAAATTGGTTTTGAACAATTTACTACTCTTTTGCCTATAGGCCGAACCATTCTCAACTTGGTCACCTCTTTATAGGTTTTTGGTTTGGTTTTAATTTTGTTGTAATTTGTTTTTATTTAGTTAGATTTGGTGTGTTGATATCACTCTTTTGAAGGGCCGAACCACTCTCAACTTGGTGGCCTCTTCACCAGTTTTTGGCTTTGTTTATTTTGCTTTGTTTTTACAGTTGGTTTATTTTTCGTGAATTGGACATGAATACAATTTCTATGCAACGTTGTTTAGATTTATCGAATACACTAGTGTGTGTATATAGGCAGGCACGTCAGTATACACGTTCTCATTGTCCGAACTTTGGCCGTCCTATGAGACGATGCCGACAATACTAAAAATGGTTATAACAATATTTTTATAGCCGACGAAAATTTACATCACCTGTTTTTTATAGCGTTTCCATCCTTTTGAGCTTTAATCCCCCTAGAAACTTGAAAGTTGGCTTCCCAGCCAGGCTTGTACTACTGCGCATGATTGAGCTGGCTATATATATATATATACTCGGCGCAGCCATCCTATGGTATCATTTCTCCTAGTGCGCTCGCGATGACGTGATCGCCCTGAGCTACTTCCACTCCATCTTCTTCAGGTCCGCTGGTCCTCTGGACCAGCTGGCTTCGTCCTACTCTTCCTCAAACTTGGGACGATCCGCACTAGGATGCTTTCTGCTTCCAAGGATCTCCCGGTTGATGCTTCGCTCCCGGCCACCTTCATTCCAACTTTAGGAGCAGCTGGACAAAGGACCAATCCATCCTATCCTAGAACAAGGATACATCCGCCTCCAAAAGTACTCTACCGCCGGTCAGGACTCTCCTATCCAGCGATCCGACAGCCGCTCAATCCACCATCCACTATCTTCCCGGAACTGCTGTCCTCCTTTCCGTCGGAGACAACCAGGGGTGCTTTTCACAGGGGCCAGTCCATTACAGAACGCTTCCCTTACATTTCGCAAGTTTTACCTGGTGATGATACAGTTCGGATGTATGCATTCCCGTCCGTTCCCATCTTTGCCTTCACCGGCTACTACTGTTTCTCTCGGCTCCTCGGACTAGCTCTCACCCGCTTTCCATCCGCTGCCCTCTGACCGTCTGCTCGTTCCATTCCCAACATTTTGTCGACTTTCTTGCGATCTAGCCACTTCACCTACACGGTGTTCCTCACAATTCTATTCACAGTGCGTTGGGACACTGTCTTAGGACGAGTAACCGAATTTTCTATCCCTTACGAGGTCTCCTCCTGTTCTTCGTTCTCACAAAATTTCAATCCCGGGAATTGCTGCTCTGCCATCAACGCCAACAGAACACCTAGGACACGCATCTCTCGACTCGTCCTGTACCAACACCCACTAGGGATCGACCGATACACAAAAATACCGATCCGATCCCGATTTTCCCCTCACACGCCGATCCGATACACAGATACAGATATACCGATACCGATTTGCAAAAAAAAAATTAATGGGTCAGAAAGTCAAATGCATACTTCATCATTATGAAACTGGTGTTCAAGAAAATTGAATTTCTAATTTTTTTTTCTCAGTGGTGGCAGATCCGCAAGTGTACCTTCGACTGTAAAAAAAACCCAGCGTACACTGCAGATACAGTAGGCCTAATCCCAAGAAACCCTGCCCTGAATCTGGCAATGCTCACACGTTGAATTCACTAAGCTGCTGTGCAGATGATATCGTGGGATACATGCGATGCTATGCAGGAAAGGTTTCTCACAAGCTAGGTGGAGTAGCCAGCGCACACGGAAGTTGGTCGTATCGGCTAAAATATCGGTAAATAAACACCGATACAGATACACAAAAAATACCGATATTATCTGTAAATACCGATATTAATATCGGGTCTATCCCTATCACCCACACACTCCCGCAGTATCTCCTGCACGTCCGTCATCACACCTACCTGTAGTCAGCGTCCTCCGGATGAACCCAGTACCAACATATCGTAATCTATCAATTCACTGGCGGACGCGCAGTTTGCTCCGATCCTGATTTTTGTTTTTAAAAAAAATAAATAAATCGCACAAAGAAAAGACAACAAATGAGACATAATCAGTCCGCATAAAAACCAGAACACGACATTCAGTCAGCTTGGAACCTGTTCCCACTACATCACATCCTGACCCTCATCCTTTTACGCACCACATTATGTGCTACCTACGACACAGTTCATACCTCCTCGTCCAACTTCACTTCTTGCACAGCTGATCCTGTTGAGTCACATTTCCTTTAGTTCGAACTTGGCCTTTTACCTTCTTCATGGCCGATCCACTCCTCTGTCGGCTTCAACTACCAGCATCCCTTTACAGCTATGATATATCTCCTTGAGAAGTCCGCTTCATATTTCATCCTCTGTTCCCTTCAAGGGATCTATCCTCTTTCCCGTCCAAAGGCATCTACTCTCGAGCAAGAGACACATCCGACAGGCTATGTCCTTATCTCCCTCTATTGCCAACTCATGGCTTGACACCTCTCCTTTTCCCTGCAAAAAAAAAAGGGGGGGGGGGGAGAGGAGGGAAAGGGACACAGTAGTATCACGTCCCCTGTGTCATCTCCATACCTAGCCTGCCTACACTCCGATCCTACCTACAGCACAGCATCCGCTGATTGTGTAGCAATGCCACGTTCCACCACCAGACGCCACTACAGTCGTCCGCCTCACAGTTCAAAACGCTACGCGTTTAACGGTTTCTCTGTGTCCTGTTCTTCGTTCTCACAAAATACAGTCCCGGGAATTGCTGCTCTGCCATCAATGCCGACAGAATGCCTAGGACACGCATCCCTCGACTCGTTCTGTACCATCACCCACACTCACTCCCGCAGTATCTCCTGCACGTCCGTCATCACACCTCCCTGCAGTCAGCATCCTTCAGATGAACCCAGTACCAACATACCGTAATCTCTCAATTCGTCTGAAGATCCTCTGCCCGATGCTGAAGTAACACCAAACATGGAAGCAACGATAATGAAGAAAGCCAATGTGCCTTCACCCAAGGCATGTAATTGTCTAGGTTTCTCCGAAAACTCCACTACTGTTCCATTTCAATCCTCATCCTTGCTGTCAGCGGCACAGACAATGTGATGGACTGGAACGCAGACAATGTGATGGACTGGAACGCAACTGCCGTATCTGCATTTCTATTTTACCGAGCCGATGCGCAATCATTCGATGAAAAGCAGCTTTAATCAAGGCAACGAATGCAACGTGCAGCCAGGAAGCGAGAAGAGTTACGGGCCCTTAAACAATCACAAGTCCAACCGCTCCTTCACTGCCAAAGAAAGCCACCAGACGTCCTGCGTCAGGTCCACTGCCTACCACTCATCCTCTGAAACTACCTGCCCTTCCCAACACCGAAGCAATTCCTGCAATAGCAGGGACGTCAGGGTTCAAAACGTCGGTGAAAATTAAAGTTGCCCGTCAACGTCTCATTCCCACTAGGACGCCATCCTCAACTCCAACTGACACTTGAAAACCGTCTCTGCCGTCCTACAAGGGAAAACGATCTGCGGCGTCCTTATCCTCTCCAGCCTGTGTTCTGTCTACATACCCTGTGTCTCCAGCGGACGTGCCATCAAAACCGACTCCGTTCCCTACTGCACCAGTTCTTCGAACAGAATCACTAGGGGTTTGCATCTTTCGGCCAGGGAACAAGAGCATGTGAACTTCAACCTAAAATTCCTCTTTGAATACCTAGATAAGTTCGTCACGGAGCTCCGCTCAATCTACCACTTCATCTTTACAGGAAACGGCAGCATCGGCAGAGGCCCTCCAATCAGAAAACGATCTTCTCCGTGCTGCGAACGAGGCTTACTAACGAACTTGAGGTTATAAACCAGCGTTACCATTCCCTTCGCACAAATTATGCTCTGCTCCGCGCATGTAACGCCTGGGTTTCACCAATTCCTGCTTCCCCACCTTGGAGGGCCTACTACAGCGCTCGTTCCCGCACTTGCTGCCTTAGACTTGCTCCACCATCAACTACAACCCACTCGCCGTCGCATCCTCATCCTGCGGATACTCTTCACCCACCTTAGCCACACTTCATCAAGAAGCTCCCTCGCCGTTGCCATCTCCGCTTTGAGATCCCTCATCCACAGCCTGTGATTATTACACGCCGGATGACGATCCACCACCATCAGCTCCGCCTCTCCTGTTACGCTTTGGAAGGATGAGATTGCCAAAAACCGATTCCAAAAAAAATCACTTCGTATTCAGTGTGGCAATACGATAATGCTCCCAGCTTTGTCCCTGTGTACCATGGTATCACCGGAACTTCATCACCTTCCACGTGTGATGCCATGCTTCCCGTGCCGCAGCAAGGCTTCAGGTGTGCTTTAGGATTTCGTGTCCTCCCCTAAACCACAACCAATTTTTTCTTAAGATTTTCTGTCCATTTCGAACTTTTTCGGCGAAGGTTTCCGCCATGCCGGGACGGTATAATCCTGACCGTCGCCTATCTGCTCACAATCTCGTCTTCACAAATCAACTTGATCAGTCTACACTTCTCTCCGCAGTACCAAGCTTCCAACAAGCTATCTACATTATAATCTGACAACATACTTGTGCTCCACCTTCAAAGTGTGCTCTACCTTCTGTGATTACCACGATCCGCTTTACGGACACCATCCGCTTCTTGCATCCGCCACAGTCCACCTCGATCATGCGTCCGCCCTTCTCCATCACCCCGGACACTATCTACTCTTCACAACCACTAATCTACAAGACTGTTCGTCATTCACCTGCTCGTTTCTCGTGCCTTCAGTCCCGGTCCTGAGGACGATATTCACTCTTCAGTTCTTCCTGTACCATCTGCAACACCGTCCGTCTCACACATGGGAGCACCAGCTTCCCAGTAAGGTAGGCGATTTCAGTATTTTTCTGATTTCCTATCTTGTCCCCCACGGTGTTAAGACCCCTGCTTGCGGTCCCTTCTTTTGCTCCTTAACCATTACTAGATTATGATAATTTACCGCACTGCCTGACCTCACTTAGGATATTACCCTTCCGAAACAGCGAATCGGTCCTCAGCCCGCAAATTGTTTCGATTATTAGTGAAATTGATTCAGGACTCAGGGTTGTCTTCGCCAGGGACTAGTTCCCGGGGATGCCGGCTTGTACGTGAGGGGAAAGCGAACCTAGCCCTCCTTCGGGTTACAAAGTCCGCTATAAGAAACAGGTAATGTATATTTCGTCGGCTATAAAAAGACAAATTGCAGGCCCTGCACCTGCTTAACTTTAGTTTTTATTGCCTAACCGAAAATATACATTACCTTAAATTCCCACCCAGGCCTCCCCTCCATGGTCTAGGTTCTGGATGAAGAGAAATAATGCCATCGGACGACTGCACCGAGTATATATAGCCAGCCCAATTCTGCGTATGCGCAGTAGTACAAGCCCGGCTAGGAAGCCAACTTTCAAGCTTCTAGGGGAATTAAGTCAAAAGGAGGGAAACTCTATAAAAAACAGGTAATGTATATTTTGGTTAGGCAATAAAAACTAAAGTTAGCAGGTGCAGGGCCTGCAATTTTAGTCTTCGTACTTAGGCGCTGTCCCACGCCATCCCTTTTACAAACCCCCCCCCCCCCCTCCAAACCATAAAAGGTGCACAGTTCGTATTGTACTGCACCCATTCATCCAATTTCACAGCTGGAAGCCTTCCCATTATCTCGGTATCGATGAATATCACCCTATGGGATTTAACATGGGGATGAGCGGACTAGCTAGCTAGTAGTAATACATTTTCAACGTTGAGGTTCAGATTATGCATTGAAAGCAGCTTAGCTGGTGAGTCGTTGCTCTCGATTTCAACACAATTTAAGCTTTGGTACCGCATTATTATTTTTCTCCAAGTACAACCTCGACAATTGAATTGATGTGATGTTTGTTGTGATTGTAATGTCAAGGGTTCACTGCAGACTTCTTTTGACATTATGCAATTTACAAAAATTAACATTTTAACAATCCGCACATGAATCAAGAAATTGTCCAAGATAGTTCGTGCAAAGAGTTCTGTCCTTGTTGGGAAAGATTACATTTGTCGCCACACCATCTTCAGCTTGTTCGCGCCAAAATAACGATACGCTTTCGACCAAAAGTAATGCACGCGTCTCGCACGTGGAGAAAGTAGCCAAAGACCAGCATTCCACACTTCGCAATTGTATCTTTACAGAGTTCGAATAGAAGGCTGTAATTTGCCCTAAACAGTCATTAGGTAATTGCGAACAAGCTAACAAGGCAGAGATGGCAACTTTACATCTCCCAACGCTGTGATTCGTCCTCAACAAATCACGGTAAGTGCAGGCCACTAGTGATGCATATTACCCAGAACGATCTACAGAAGGCAAGGATCGATCTCAAACCCCCTGAGCACAAACCCATTGCTGCACTGCACCCATCACCAACACTGCACAACACATTTCGCACAATTACACCTCTACACCTTGCTACACACTTCCGCACTCCACCACACATCCACAGGGCCATCTCAATACCAAATGGCTCCGCTGACAACACCAAATACGACGCACCAATTTTACACTCTGCAGCACTCAAGAAACTCTCTTTAACGAGCAATCCATCCACTTATGCTTACAACACGCCATAAGAAAGCCTTCAAAAAACGGTATTTTGCGGCCCTCCTGCCTGGCCGGCTGAAAATTGTTTCTGTTGCCTAATAGGAAATATACAATACCTGAAAATTTGTAGCATTCTTCCCTGAAGTATGCTTCTCTTGCTGGAGTTTTAAAGTTGCGTCGAGACGGCCAGCTTGCGTAACCCCCCTCCTGCGCATGCGCCAGGATCCGCTGTAAAAGCATTCGGGCGAGACCGGCCCGCCATCTTTTCCCTCTCGATATGTCAAGTGGTGACTCAAGAGGGGAGGTAGGGTGGGTTCAGGTATTGTATATTTCCTATTAGGCAACAGAAACAATTTTCAGCAAGCCGGGCCGGCAAAATACCGTTTCTTTTGCCATTCGGAAATATGCAATACCTGAAAATTTGTAGCAATTTCAGTAGACCTCGTCAACTCAGGTCCTTGACAAGTACCCTAGGGTTACGAGCTGGCTTCCCCCAAAAAGATTACTTTTCGCACTACATGAAACAGAAAATTGGCAATTTGAGTTAATCCATGGAGGTGGTTGTCAGAGGTTGTGGGTGGTTGACGACAGACAGGGGTCTTGAAGACAGACGTCCCATGCAGATGTCCTGAAGCAGAAGCATGAATCATTCTCCCAACATCTGCATGGGACGTTTGTCTTCAAGACATCAGTCTTGTCGGTGTCTGTTTCAGTGCTTAAGGGGGATTGGATGACATGTCTGGTAGTGATGATGGGTCTCGGACCATGCAATCCGATTTCTTGAGTTTATGTCGGTCTTGAGTGATGGTTTGTGTTGACTGACTTCATTGTGAGGCTGCTTGAATTGTTGCGGATGCCGATGTCACTCGTGGAAGGTCCAAGATGCCGCATGTCTTGAGTTCATGTGTTGTGCCACTGATGTTGTTGTCACTGCAAGTGATGCTGCGGTCAGGGGGAGTATGATGGACGACAGGATTGACCCGAGTTGTTTTGAGTCAGCGAAGGTGATCGTTAATCCACTCAGAGAGGGGTGAGAAGAATGACTGGATGCGACCTCTGGGAGTTTCTGGATCTTTATCGGTTGATTTGGCGGTGTTATGGCATTCCTGTGTGAAGTTTGCAGGTGAGGTCCACTGGCATGCTTCCATTTCGATTCAGCGAGGACTGGATGTTAGTGTTGTTAGAAAAACGGTCATGTGGGTCAGGAAAAGGCAGGTGATGTTATTGCAGGGGTTTGAAACATGGTCCTGTGGGGCAGGAGAGGACCATGGATGGGTCTCACTCTGGGAAGGAACGTTGTGTGGATGGGCGGTCGACCAAGATTGCTTGATGAGGGGTGAGAAGCGTTTCCGATTTGAAGGACAGAGAAACGGGAAGGTTCGTGACAGGCATGAAGGAACCCTGCCTTTTTTTTTTTAAGAAGAAACCAGCGTTTCCTGCGGCTGTCACAGATCATGACAATTGGTGCGCAGGTTGCTTTGGTTGAAATTCAGAGTGTTCCTTTTTCAAATTTTCCTTCATTTAGCTCAATTTTTCGTCAGTTGAGCAAGTGAATGTGGGCTTGCAGGGCTGTGCCTTGTGAAGATTCGATAGAGCTGTGTCATGTTAGAATGACAAAGTTCCTAATTGAAGCTCTTGAATATGACCTGTTGGAGTATGACCTGTTGGACCTGTTCGGGATATCTTGGAACGATGAGAGTTGTCGTGAGTGAAAGATTCAATCGATCTTGGAAGAAGGCTTGTGGGTGAGCTTCAAGTCATAATGGTTGAAAAGCAGTTATGTTGGAGAGTTTCCGATGACTGGCAATTATCTGGATTGTCCTATTGTGGTCCTCGGAGAAGGACAGCTGACGAAGGAAATGACGAGAGTTGGTGGTTACATTGGTTATTGGTAAGGGCCACCTGCTGTAAAAGATGTGTGTCAGGAAGTTATGACAATCAGCTTCTGTGCAAGGGTTGAGACTGCAGTAGGTAGTTTGCGAAGGGCAGGATGGCAGTGAAGCTGTAGAACAGTGGTCAGGCTGTGGTTGTGTCGGGAAAGGCTTTTCAATCATGTGGAGCCGAGGTGTAGACGAATGACAGTGAAGGATAGGTGGCTTGAAACGATTTGCAGCAGGAAACAGTGAGGGTAGTTGATGAGGTCAACGGGTAATGTCGGATGATGGGCTGCAGAGGCGTGGCTGTAGTCATTCAGGGGGTTTAGGCAGAGCAGGATGAAGGTCCCAGGAAAATGGTGGTGTCATGCTGAAGCTGAAAACTGGGATGGGTGTCGGCGACTGACAGCAAGTTGTGAAGGATGACAGCTGTGAAGGACTAAGGCCAAAAAGAGCTGCAGCGAATGCCGTTCAGGAACATCAGGCAGTGCAGGATGAAAGTCGTAATGAACTGCAATTTTTGTTCACTAGGACAGCAGGTGGTGAAGGACGACTGTGTGCTGGAGTGCAGAAAATAGTTGATGGGGAGTCGCAGGCAGCAAAAGATGAAAGTTTGAAGAGACTGCCATGAAAGTCGTTAAGGGACATTAGACAGTGAAAAATGACGGTCCGAAGCAGCTGTAATGATCGGTGAGGGGTGTTCCCTTCCTGTCAATTTCAACGTTAAAGGTTTACCTCGTCAATCTATGGTGGTGGGCCCCACATAATGGGTTTCCAAGGGCGTAAGCCGAGTTTCCACGAGACAGTCTTTCGGCAGGTTTTAATGCATTGCGGCCATCTGCGACTAGTCTCGGCAGAGTCAATGCGCAAAGGCGATCTGCAACAGAAGGGAGATGCTTAAATGTTCCGAATTAGCTGTGATGATGGCTGGTGAGGGACAGCAGGCTGAAGCGGAGGCAACTGTTGTTTATGATGTAAAGGAGCATTTCGGGGGGTTGTGGCATCTTTTCTTGGTTGGTGCGGATGGGCAATGAAAAATTTGTGTGGCTAATGGCTATCCGTAATTCAGATGAATGTAAAGGATGATGACGGAAGTTCTTTGATGCCTGTTCGAGGATGGCAAAGAATTTGCAATCCAGCCCAGAAAGTGTGGATGACAGTTGGCTGATGACGGCGTGTTGAGTGCCTGATGTTGAGAAGCTCGAATGGCACAGTCCGTGAGTGCATGTTCTTGACTTGCGGACTGAAGAGGAACGTTGTGTTACCGATGGTTCTGGGTCGTTATGATTCAGGATAGACCAGGCAAAGAGGGTGAAGAAGCACCATCTTGGGCGAAGGTTCCTTCGGGGTTTGTAAGAATCCTGGATTGGTGTAGTCTGGTAACGAAGGATGTCATATCCGAGGACAGGAACTTTGATGAGGATGGAGAAAAACTCATGAACTCATGAACTTGAGATGAGAGAGAGAAGACAAGGGAGTTAGAATGAGGAGGCTTGATTTTGTGTTGACAATCATGGATGACACCCGTGAATCCATGTCCTTGACGTTGAGCAAGGAAGAATCGTTGTGCGTGACGAGTTCAACGGGGTTCCGTTGAGTTTTGGCGTGACCCAGTCTGCTTGATCGGGGGATGACATATTCGAGGACGAAGACAGGCTTGGATGAGGATCAAGAAGCAACGGAAGGCTTGAGGCTTGTAAGAGAATTAATCGGGATTTTTCTTCGATCATGAGTTGTTACGTTCTGACGTGAGAGTCGTTAAAAAAAAAACAGATGCGGAAGCAAGATTAGTGTGGGATGTGTCACGTCCACAATTTCAGTTTCATGCTAAGGACGGAGGCTGTCTTGCCATTTTGAAACTTGGTGTTGATTGCAAGATGACGAGGAATATGTAGCCCAAGAGTGTAAGAATGACAAGGGATGATGAATCCAATTACAGATTGGATGGCTTGCTTGTTTTTGAAATCACGGACAGCATGATTCAAAAAATGACTGCTTGACTTGGGGACAGAGGCAGATCGTGTGAAGAGTAGTTCACACCATTGTTGAGTAGATGCAACTGGAGAGGGGCTTCAAGACGAAGGAACGGCCATCTTGGATAGCTGCCCGAAAATTGAAAACTCGGATGGGAATGGTGAAACAGGGTGTAGGTTGTCCAATCTTGAGTGAAGAAACTGTTGTATGATGATGAAGTGGCTTGTTGGTTGTTGACTTGTACTTGAATTACTGTACAGCACGGTACATTATGGCGAGTGCTTGACAAACGTTGATGCTTGTGTGAAGTACAGCCTGAGTTCATAGATGAGCATGCTGATAAACCAAGAGGAATTTCGGACAGAGAGTGATGCGTCTTCAAAGAGAACGATCTGTGAGAATGCTTCTTTTTCTTGGCCTTCTTGAGTGAATAAAAAACTCACAAACATTGATGGGCGACGTGACAGCGATGCGATGGGGCGGCCATCTTGAACGCAGGATCAGTCGTCGTTTCACGGGAACAGGGCATGGCATAGTCTGCTTGAGCGTGCGTTGGCTGTCCGAGAACTGAAAAACGGACTGCATGAAATCAGGACAGGGACAGGAGAAAACAGACGGACTGTTGCTTAAAGACAGGACAGAGACGATGTGGACGTTGGTAATCCAGTCTTAGTGTAGGAATGATCTGTGTGATGATGATGATGATGGTGGTGGCTTGTTTGTTGTTGACTTGTACTTGAATTGTCGTATTGCACGGTTCATTAGCGCGGGTGCTTGTGATGCAGGCAGAGGTTGATTCTTGTGCGATCGACAATCCAAATCTTTGGAAAAATAGTCCGAGTTTTGAGACGTGTGCAAGGACAGTCCGTAATCTTGGAAGAGCTTGATGACGGATCGAGTGGAAATTCGGATAAAGATCGATACCATTTAGAAGATGACGATCTGTGGGAGTGTTTCTTTTTCGTGGCCTGCTTAATTGAAGAATGTGATGAGAGTTGGCCACATCAGCAGAAGGAGATACTTGAATTTGAAGGACAGACAACAATATAAAGATAGACGGGCGACAGGCTGTGAAGCGATGGAACGGCCATCTTGTGTCCGGGTTCAGTCGTTGCTTCCTTTGAACGGGCCATGGCGTCGTCTGCTTGAGCGGACGCTGGCTGTCCGCGACCTTGAAAGTCGGACTGCAGAAAACGGGATAGAGACGGAGTGAAACTCGAACTGCTCAAATCAGGATAGAGACGGAGTCGAAACTCTGATAGCAGAAAACAGGACAGGGACTGTTGCAAAGTCGGACAGTTGATTTAAAGAAACGATGCGAAGAGAGAAGCTAAGGTAGACGTTCCGGCTACCACTGGAGGGAAAAGATGGCGGGCCGGTCTCACCCGAATGCTTTTATAGAGGATCCTGGTGCATGCGCAGGAGGGGTTGCGCAAGCTGGCCGTCTCGACGCAACTTTAAAACTCCAGCAAGAGAAGCATACTTCAGGGAAGAATGCTACAAATTTTCAGGTATTGTATATTTCCGAACGGCAAAAGAAACTTTCTTTTCGATCCATCACTTCTCTTCCCACCCTAAACACACCATACCACACAAAACAATCCACCTCCGTGGATTCAACTCAAAAGTACTGTT
>JAHWFP010173750.1:31081-61689 GCA_023313725.1 Lithobius niger | reverse complement strand
TCCAAACAATGCTAACAATTACACTGTAAACCTTGCATGTTAACAACAAGAAAACTCTGTCAGAAACAGAATTCAACAACACTTTGGGATAAGCACACACTGCTGCTTGTGAAAAGCTTTCCCGCAGCTACTGCCTCTTCCCACTTTGGTGCCCCTTTATTCACACTGACAGCTAAAGGCAATACCAACTTCGCATAGTTATTTAACATGTGCAAGCCCTCAACAGTCAATCCTAACCTAGACTTGACTTTTTTCTTCGTGTTTATAACCAGTAAAGCAGATTTTGCCTCCACTTTCACCACAACTAGGTACCTACACTTTTCTTTTACCTTTGCAGACAGAGGCCACTAATAGCTTACTGATTTCACACCTTTCCAAGAAACAAATTGCCCATTCAGAAACAAACGGTTTTCCAAGATACGACTGGAGTTCCACACAGAACTCAACCTTGAAAAAATAGCCAGCGACTTATTTACTACCGTGTTTGAGTTAACCTCCCTGACCGCAACTGCTTCAGGATACCCGGTCGCCCTATCACGAACCGTTAAGACATCCATGATATTTCCGTTAGACGTCACTTTGAAAGGCTTTACAAAGTCAACAACTACCACCTTAACGAAAGGCTCTTCCACAACCGGAACTAAATTCATTTCTTCCTTGCCTTCTCAAGCCTTTTCCATATTCCTGACAGATTTCACACCGCTCTATCCATTCTTTACATTTTGCACACATTCCTGGCCAATAAAATACTTCTTGCAACCTGGCAATGGCCGTTTCCGTGGCCATGCGCCCTCCTTACCAGTTGCTCCGTAAGCATTTTAGGTATCACTACCTGGTCACCCATTTCGGTGCCATTTGCTGCCGACCATTTCCTAAGTAAGACATCACCCTTCCAGAAAAAAGACGTACCTTCAGTGTCAGCTGCCACCCGACGTCCCTCAACCCGGTATCAAGCACCTGCCCTTGCTTTAAAACCTCAGCTTTATCAGCTAACAAGTCTTGAAATCCTGCTGTCAACAAACCTAATTTTTCTTTTCTTGCAACTTTTTTACCCTTTTCCTTACCCTTTATAGAGTCGGCCACAACACTACCTTGTTTATTGGCTAACGCACATTGTGACTGATCAACTGTATCCTTGTGTGCAAGCCCATTATCTTTACCTTGACACTACTTTCAGCCATTACCTTATTTTCACTTGCAACATTTCTAACACTTTCCTCCATTTCCTCATCTTCCACTGTAAAAAGACTATTCAATACATCACCATCGACAAACTGATCTATAGCATGCTTTTAGTTACTTTTCTTTGTATTGATGCCTGTTTTCGACCTGGTTATCGCATTCACCGTTTTATTTACCTTTGTTGCAATTTTCTGTAACTTTTCGAAAGACTTTTGGCTAAGCAGAAAGTTGTACGTTTCGTCCTTGAAATATGGCGACACGCCGTATTCCAGCATAACGTAGCCATCCTCTGTAGCAAATTCTACCTTCGCCACAGGAAACTCGGACACGTTTTGACTTACAACTGACGACAGACTCGTTTCCCTGTGAACGAACTAGGCTCTACTATTTTACTAGAAACTACATCCATAAAGGCACCTGTGTCCAGCAAGCAACTACCAGGCTTTCCGTTAATTGTACATTTCTTACATAATTGGCTTTCCACAGACTGTGTACCACTTTTACCTTTAAAAGAGCCAACCTCCTTTTCACTGTGTACGTTAGGAAATTGCGTACATACATTTGCCACTGAAGCTTTGGTTCTATTATTATTGCGCATTGTTAGGAAGCTGTAGTACCATTGCTCGTACCATTATTACCTGGACCATTTCTAGTACCACTATTGCTATTGTTACAATTACTATTACCACTGTTACTGTTTCCGTTGTGATTAGTACCATTCCCTTGGTTGCCTCCACCATTTTGCAAATTTCCACTCCCTCCATTGTTTCTGGTACCTGGACTACCTTTATAAGCGAAGCTAAGTTAAAACAGATTCTTGTTTACCCTTATCAATAAGCCATACCCTCATCAGACTTGGTACCTTATTCAAAAAAATCCTCTATTAATAGCTGCTGGAACAATTTTTGGAAAGAATTCCCACAATCAAGTTTCTTTACCCATTCAGTACCCAGTCCAGTGTTGTCAAAATGTGAGTAAAATCTAAGTACGTTTGTTCATCAGTTTTTTGGGCTGATCTAAACTGGTTATTTAACACTGCTCTGTAACATTAAATCTTACTTTAAGAGCTTTAACACACAGATCAAACTTTGCAAAGTCTTCATCAGAAAGACGCAGGAGTGTTTCCCGCGTTTTCCCTGTTAACAAAGATAATCTAAAAGGCCACTCTTTTTTGTTAAACCCCATTCTATCACAAATTCTAGTGAATCCAGACAAGAAAACTAATATGCCGTCTTCCTTCTCCCTGAAGGGTTGGCCCAACTCCCATGTCATAAAATTTTCTTGTTGTACAGACTCTTGTTTTCACCTTTAATTGTTGCTTAAAGGACAACTCTCCTTCCTGCACTTCATCATTATGCAGCCTAGCATTTTCGCTAATACGCAGCTCATGCCCCCATTTCTCCCTCGTTAATCTAGCTTCTCATTCGCACTTGTCACGTTCAAGCTCCTCCTGACGATCCAATCTTTCTCTTTCTATAGCTAATTTTTTACTTTCAAGCTCAGGTTGCTTAGCTAACCTTTCCCGTTCTAGAACTGCCTCCCTTGCAAATTTGTCACTTTAAATTTTTTCTTGCAAAACAAGTTTTTCTTTCTCAAGCTCAGCCTGCCTAATTTCTCCCTCTCAAATTCTTCCTCCCTTTCCTTTAATTCTATTTCCCTTGCTAATTCTTTTCTCACATTCATCTTTCCCTCTTAACTCCCTCTTTTATTTCCTGTTCTTCTTCATTTTTTACCCTTTTAGCCTCTTCTACAGTATTAATAGCTTCTGCCAGATTATCCACCAACAAAGTTCCTCCCTCCAACCCACCTTTAAACATAGCCAGAATTTCACTTTTTCGCGTAGGCGCATGCAACCCTAATTCCTCGCACGGCGCTATCAAATCAACCAGTTTTATCACCAAGCAACTCCATTGTAAAATTACTTAATTACCTAAGTAACCAACAATAAAAAAAATAGCACCAACACGCACAACAGTTCCCACAAGCTTTAAACAACACTTTTTTCCCAAACGCCCTAATACCAAGGTGTAAAAAAGCTTGCCACAGCTCACCTGTTGCCGCGTTGTGGAGACGCTGTCAAGAAGACTTCTACAACTAAACTGAAGAACTCAGGCTTGCACTGACGATGACTTCAAAACTCTACTTCGCTTCTTCCTTTACCGGAATTCGCCGAAATTTTCCTTCTCACACGACGAAGTGCAGCAATACCGCTCACTCTCGCTGATAGGAATGTTCTTCGTCCCTCATCCAGTCGCAATCTTCTCTGCCAGCTCAGCTTTTCCTCTCTTGACTCGTCTTCTTGAACCCCTTTAATCTTCCTCCCACGCTGGTTGCCGCCCCAGTTGAAATTCTGCCATGGAACATGGAAAGTGAACCAACCGAGTTGGAGAAGCTCGCCACTGCCATCTAAGTTGACATGACCGCCGACTTTCGATGCAGCTGTGTCCCTTTAACGTGAAAGCCCGGATGTAAGCTTATTGATGTAGCATCCCGGCCGTGGAAATCCAAACAAACTGCTGCCACCAATGTAATTTTAAGGATTCACTGCAGACTTGTTAAATGCACAACTTATTTACTTCATCCTTCGATATTATATGCAATTTATAAATTAACAATTTAACAAACCGCACATGAATCTAGAAATTGTCCAAAGACAGTTCGTGCAAAGAGTTCTGTCCTTGTTGCGTGCTTGTTGGGAATGATTACATTTGCTGCCAAACCATTTTCTTTTAAGAGCTTGTTCGTGCTAAAATAACAATACACTTTCGACCAAAAGGAACGCACGTGTCTCGCACGTGGAGAAAGTAGCCAAAGCCCAGCATTCCACACTTGGCAATTGTATCTTTAGAGAGTTCGAATAGAAGGCCGTAATTTGCCCTAATTACAGTCACTAGGTAATTACAAACAAGTCAACAAGCCAGAGATGGCAACTTTACATGATTTTATTGCCTAACTTGGCGCGATTATGTAAATAAAAAAACAACTTGGATGACGACACAAAAAAACCAGCAATGAAAATCTGTAACAAGTCCCTATCCTCTAAAATATGTATCGCTGTTTTGATTCTGGTTGAATTAAGTATTTGTAAAGTGTATTTTCATTTTATTAATTCATGTTTTATAAACAGTTTAACAAACCAAAATTAGCATAAAGCTACGCTTTGGGTCAGCAAAGCATTTTGTTTTTTGGTAAACCCCGGTGGCTCGTAAATGTTCATGTTATCATCTAACGTGCATCCGTATGTTACGCAATCCACGGCAAAGTAAATAACTGATTATTTTGTCTTGGTTGCAGTCCAGCTTTTAGTTCGTTCAGGCTTTTACAATAAATCTTAAGGACCGTGGTTGATTATCTACGTTACTGTTGCTTGAAATCTTTGGTTGCAGCACGGAAGAACAAAATTTTAATTCCCTCGTTACGAATTTCAAAACTCTCCCACGCGTTTGTTCTTACCCCTACAAGCCCCAACCCAAAAAAAAGATCATGTTCATATCATCATGCAGTTGTTTGTAAAAAGTTAAGCTGTATAGGCCGTCCCAATTTCTCGCTAGCCATGAGAAAAAGGTCTATGGGGTTAAACTCTGGGAAACATTGCTAGCTGGCTAGACAGTATCATGCATCTTTATCTCTACGAATAGTGAAAACTTATCCTTTACCTTTTTAGTTTTTCTTTATCACTGCATCTTACCTTCCACAATTAGAAAGATTTCAGTCACATTGGGATTTATCTCCGTGACAAAATGTGCTTTCCGTTGCTAGTTAACACACGTGTCTGCTACTGAAGCCGCCTCTCTCAATGGGCCATCTTTAAACAGTCGGAATGAATGTCTGTTATTTGGTGGTGACACACTAACGCAAGTCTAGATAAACTATAACGGAATACAAAGAAATATGCAGACCAAAGGCCCAAAAGTAGTTTATAGTAGGGCCTAGAAATTGAGAACTCGTTAACGTGATCTATTTAAAGAAATCTTACATTTTTTGATTCTGCCCTTTACGCATTTTCACACTCGCTGCACTAGATAGATGGCATGTGAAACGTCTGCTACCCAGTTAATTTACAAACACGCTTTCCAACTGCCGTATTACCTTTACCGGCTGCAAGTCTCCATTTAGCGCTAATTTGTAAATTTCATCGCGACAAAGCATCCTGGAACTATAGTTAGCTCTAGGTATTGTACCGGAGTTTGTTCAAACACATAATCAGTACAATGAAGCAAGTCAGCTACAACATACAAAATAATACCTGGACACAAAATCCAGGTACCAATACTAGTAGCTTATATTCCACTGCACAATCACAACTTTCAAACTAAGTAAAATGAAGTTTTAATTTGTTTCATATGTAGCGGAAGTTGGATTATTGCAACATCCATGGCTCTAATAAGTTTTGATAATCACCATCAACTGTATTCACTTTGCACAACTGGAAAGAGGGGCAAAAACCGCTAACAGAACGATAAAATACTTGATGGGTTTGCTTTTAAAGAAAGTCAACCCGAGCTCAGCCTATCACCATAACATTGGAAATTTAGTTATCAGTAACCTCTTTACCATATACCCATTCCATTATATAAGCAATATTTTTGTGAATTGCGTAACTTTATTTGCTGAAAATTACATGAGAAAAAGTTGTAGCAAAATTGGCAGTTAAATCAGCGGTTGTGAATAGTCATGATGGAAGAAGTGTGTTCTTGGGCAAATATTTGATTAAGATTCTCACTCGTTGAATTGCATTTCACTGGGAATGTCTTTCTTGAAAGTCTTGCATAAATGAACCCAATTTATGAGCATCTTCCGTGGAAATTGCATTGTAGAGAGAAGCTCTAAGGCCACCAACAGATCTATTAAGAGAAATGCAATCTATAAATATATAAAACAACTTAATCTACTTCAATATCTTATTGAATAATTCCATACCTATGGCCCTTAAGTTCAACCATGTTCAGCTTGAGAGCCTCATCCAGAAACTGTTTTTCCAAGGTAGTATTTCCTTCAGAACCACCCACACGAAATGGAATGTTAATTCTACTCCTAACTTTCGGAGAAACTGGATTCCTGAAAACACACACATTGTCAATAAAGTAGTTTGGTGCATTTAGTCAAATAATACATGCCAGAGTATAGTCTTTATCGAGATGACTTAACGTTAATTGAATACATTATAACAGTACCTAGATGACAATCCTATGCCGTGCTAAATCTTAACCCTTTTAGGCCTATGCCATTTTTTCAATTCTCGCGCGAAAAAGCCTATGGCTGCAACATGGCTGCCATGAACAAGTTGCATGCCTCACGAAAATTAATTGTAATAAAAAAACTATGCGGTCTAGGAGTATAAAAATTCGCAGACGTAATAATTATATTGTAAATTATTGACCAAAAATATAATTGGGACCATCGTCCTACATTTTCATTATTTAAAAAAATCCTGAAGTTTAGAATGATAACATCCACTCGATATTCTTCCGTCACAACGTGTGTTATTACTTCCGAAATCATTCATTTATGTTTTATTACCGTAAAAATAGTTTAAAGTTGCTTTATTTCTTCAAGATTCAGGATCGATTACAGCTCACTACCAAATCGCTGCCGGACGCCATAATGACCAGCTGCCCGCAATGCTACGCGCTCCTGCTAGCGCTAATGGCTGTGACCTAGACTCGCTTCGCGTGACGTCACTCACAAACGGCCGAAGAGTCACATGCCGCGAACGAGCCAATCAGCGCTCGCGATAGCTCGCGAGGCCGAAGCGTTTGAACAACGGTCGTTGAAACAGGACATTTCATTGGAGGCGACAGGCAGTGATGTTGGAGTTGATGACGTCTTTTTTCGCGGGCCAGAAAATTGGGAATCCCCTCTCTCGAACGCCAAGATGGCGGCTGTACGTTGCGTCGTTCCGGAGATACGATCGTTTGAACCAATGGCAATTTTCAGCAAATAAACGCAATTTCACGTCTATTTTGGCGACGATGCCAACAATAACATTGACTTAAGGTAATAAACAGATATTAAATCAACCTAAATTAACCAAAAATATACGTTCCAAATTACGTAATTCAATCGGAGTTACGCCTCCGATGTACGCAACAGAAATTTTTTTTTTTTAACACGGCGTACAACTCGGCTGAACCGGGCTAACGATACATCGTCATGTCGGCTTTTTCGCAGTGGAATTGCGATGACGATATATCGTTGCTCAGGCCTAAAAGGGTTAAGTTCTAGAGCTCAATGTGACAGTGACGAGGCCAGATATAAAGTCGGTACACCAGTTTATGGTGCTGCGTTAAGAGCAGGCAGACTTCACAATTTCCGATTTAAACTTTTGACTTATTTTCCCAAGTTAAATTTAGTCTTGCATGGGTTCAAAGTAAATGCTGATCCTATACAACATTGGCCTTTAACAAGGCCAATAAAGAAAGACCCATTATGTTTCAATGTGCAGGTAAAGCAAATTTAAAACTGCCTAATAATATGCAAAGGATGTGTGTCAGGGCATTTTTTTACATGCTAACTGGAGGTCCAAGTGGACCTCCAGTTAAACTCAATTGGACCCACTGGAGGTCCACCCTAAAAAGGAAATAAAAGGCTAGCTTAAACAAACATGAAGAAAAGGGGGAAATAAACTGAAATTTAGCCCGACAAACAACTTTCTTTTTTAAATGGCCTAACTGCTTTTATGGTCAGATTTCTTCAGCTTTTAACGTCAAGTGTGTACCTATCCTTCCCCCCCCCCCTCACCCCAAGGGAAAAAACAAGACTTGTTAAGAAGGAGCAATAGATAACCATGGTGTGCTTATGATTCTAGGAGCAAGATAGACAAAATAGACATGTCAATGTTTGTGATAAGAGAAACAGACACGTCAATGTCTGTGATAAAATGAAACGGACAAGTCAATGTCTGTGATAAGACAAAACAGACACGTGAATGTCTGTGATAAGACAAAACAGACACGTCAATGTCTGTGATAAGACAAAACAGACACGTCAATATCTGTGATAAGACAAAACAGACATGTCAATGTCTGTGAGCTGACAAGGAAGTTGTACACAAGGATGAGGTCTTCCTGGGAATGCTATCCCTAACACTAGCGAGATGCAGTTGCGGACGACACTGCATGCGAGGGAGGTGACATATGGGTTTGCATCACTTTGACAACGATGTGTTGGCAAGATTCAAGTGGACCTAACATTTTCGTAGCAAGACTTCGAAACATGGGCACAGTACTTCCAAGAGGATTTCATTGAGCCTGGTGAACCTCTTCAGCACAAAGTGAGCAGAAGATCAGGCCCTGTAAATTACACGAGTTGTGTGCAACAGACATTTCAGGGACATGCCCACAAGAAAAGAGGTGTGTCGAATTTTCAGAAATCGTTCCACCACAGATGGTATAATGGGAGTGCATGGCTTGTAGAAGCAGACATGTGTAACGGTGCACTTGGAAAGGTTGAAGGTGAGCTCACTGATTTGGGTCAAATCCAAAATGCGATCAAGGACGAAGAAGTGTAACCATAAATTAATCATCTGCTTAATTTCCCGTTTGCTGAAGAAGAAAGTTGCAGGTCAGCTAGGGCACTAGAAGGTTGCAGAAAAAGACTGGCCTAGGAGGCTGTGGACCCACGAAGAGCGACTCAGTGTGTTGTTGTGGAGGTAGGATTAAATCCAAGAAGCTAAGCTGTGAAACGATGACAGCCAAAACCTTACAGTTTGCAGATGGAATCGAAAGCTTTACGAAAGTCTTAGAAAAATTAAATAAATACAGATGCAAACCTATTTGTGTTGCCTTTTGGACTTATGTCAGACTGAGCGGGAATTAACCACTTGACATTTGAGACCAAGGGTCAAAGCCCTACTGCTAAGCCATACCAACATCGCCCCAGTCATACACACATGTCAATGTAGCTTAGCGGTAGGGCTTCGGCTTTTGGTCTTAAAAGGTCGAGGGTTCAACTCCTGCTCATGCAACCTGACATCCAAAAGAGGCAATGAATATAAGTTTGCACCTGTATTTTTTGGCACTAATTGAGCCGATTTGGCTAACCCACCCTGTGTAGAAATGTTAAGGTGCATGAAATATTGCTGTCAATAAGTGGAGTGAATTTCTATCGGTTGTAGCGATAGGCGGTGTGTACAAAGGGCATGGACGTAATCAATGCGATTGAGATACTTAAGAGGAAAACCAAATCGAAACAAAATATGGGGGACAGTATCGTAGGAACTCTATACAGTACAAACACATTTTTACATTAGCTAGCAATGGGCACACGCTAACACCAAGTTTACGCACCAATAAGTTGACAAGGTGGTTGGACAAATCCTTAACCAAGAATCTTGCAACTACTTTTTAATACTTAACTCTTACCAGGGGCGTAGCGAAGGGCATTTTGTTGGGGGGGCAGAGAGGCAAAATTTACCGACTTTTCTTTCAAAATTTGCTTAAATTTGCCGACTTACCCACTCCAGCTAGGGGGTCTGGGGGAGCGCTGTGAGCTCACCCAGTGGGGTCCGGGGCGAAGCCCCGGAAGCTGACGGATTTTTAGATATTCAAAGACCTTTCTAGGCTCCACAAAAGTGAAAGAAAATATATGAACCGGAGGAAAAGAGCTTTTTTAAAAATAAAAAAAAATAATTTCCATGCCCTGACTAAGGGCGAATACGGAAAGTTGGCCTGAGAGGGGCCGATTTACCAAAAGATAATTTTTTTTCTTTTTTGCTACGGCCGCGTAGACTTTTGAACAGGGGTACCACCCCTCCCACCCTCACCCACCCATCCACCACACACATAAACTTACACTATCCCTTATTTTCAGCCCTAGTGAAGTCTCATGAAGGACGTAGAAAAATAGCAGGTGCTCCAAAGGGTTTTAGCGAGCGTTAACCGCATCCAATCATTTGCCCGATGCAGCCCTGCTTGGCTGTAACAATACTTTAATGGAAACTACATTCTGTAGAAAATCTTTAACCAGTTCGCGTAGTCGAAAGGTACACACAAATGCAAAGTGGAGTGATATGAACGAATATTAAACTAACGAAGGACTGATTTTTGCACGGCAGGAAGCACCTTGCAGGTGCCTTTATCAATAAAAGGTAACACACGATCACACGTTCGTTTCATTAAAGAAGTTACCTACTAAACACAGTGCTTTTTCTATGTGTTTCGGCTAGTTCTTTTAGTGAATTATTTTTTTTTCTTCTATTTCTGCAATTTTTTTTTTTAGCTGTTCCTTTCTCTTGTGTGTGTAGGGGGGGGGTGGACCTAACGGTGTCTTTAGAAGGCCACTGGATCCTGCATATATGACCTACTGCTAGTTTTTTAAGTATGAAAAAGTAGTGATTTATTAAAAAAAATAGGACCTTGTTTCTTTTCTGTAGTCTAGCACCAATCAGTCTTTTTTTGTTCATTCCAACCTATATTATTACGACCATTTTCAATTTAACAGCACGCAGAGAAGAAATTTTACTGTTTTCGAATATCACGATATAACTCAAGAATAATTTACTGTAAGTCGGCATTCCATGAAAGCTGCTTCTTTTTGCAGCAATGCAGAGCTATGAATATAAATTCGGTATTTTAACCAAGCCTATCGTTGAGATAGTTCTTTTGCAGTATTCAACAAACAATCTTATAACGATCAAATATTTTTTTTAGCTAGAGTCGGCAAATGTTTTATGGATTTTTAGGTGGTCAAAAGGTTTTTTATTCTAGGGTAGCTGTTAGTGTTAGCCTCGTATTTTTTTTATATCCAATACCTAATTGCTCGGTTGGCTGTTAAACTGATTCGGCTATAATTAGGACAAATTATAACTTGTATCCAACGGTTTAAGGTTGAAAAAATTTTTGATTACCTCACCTTTTTTCTGCTCCATCTAACTCGAAGGGGTTTGACAGAGCATCAGTTTGTCTGACTTGGACAGTTTTGCCGCCATGGCAATGCGTTTCATGCTTGTTACGGTAATCGTTGTCAAAACTACATGCAGTGCAGTCCAACTTAATACGCATTCTTGGTTTTCTACCCGTACCAAGATTGCCCGTACTCATTTTGACGGTCGTGTAAATGAGACCGAAGTGACTTACTGACTGTTGTCGGTTTGCCGACAGTGAGTTCGCAACAGGTCGATCGGGGGTATTTTCCAGAATTATTTCCTCTTTCAGCCGGAGAAAATATTTTATTGAAAAGCAGCGAATTCCCGATTTCTCACTCTGCCTTAATATGCAGTCAAGGTCAACTTAAGGAAACCGAAATACGAAGGGAGAGTTGATGGCATTAAGCTAGATCAAACTATGCTTTCTCAGATAAGGTCACCCCACCTTTAGCTGTCAGTTAGTCGGACAGTCGGTTAATATGCTAAATAATAGTCCGATTGTCGGAAATATTTAGTACCATTTTTTTAATTGTACACAAAAATCTAGAGAAAATTTGCAAGAAAGGCTAACTTTGGCGGTGTTATTTCTCTGACCCACACGTGATTCAATTTTGCCGACTTTTGCCGACTTGGCAAAAGTTGGGGGGGCAGCTTGCCCCCCCTTGCCCCCCTCTCGCTACGGCCCTGACTCTTACCAATAAAATCCATTAGAATTATCTATGGCATCATAAATTATCTTGGATTTCAAACGACACTGCTCTTCCATACGCTGCACGCCTCCCTGTTCTTTCAGCCATTCAAACACTAAGTTCATAATGTATATGCTGAAAGTTACCGGCGTATTATAAAGTGACATGTTATCATTCTGTATACTGTAGTCCCAGATTGTTGGGCAAAGGTCTGAGGCCTTGTTGATCAAGTCTTCTCGAACAATAACTAAAGTACTGCCAGCAGTACCAATATTCTTCTGAGATCCGGCATATATAAGGCCATACTGTAAAAAAAAAAAATACCCAATAAAATAAATGAGGACTATTTCTAGCAGCAAACAGGGTTGCAATGATTTACACCAAAATCAGTAAAAAAAAATCATTCATTCAAATGATAACATAAAATAATAAAAAAGAACATATTGAACCAGTTATTGAAATTGCTAACAAGACGAACAGGGAATTTTTTCTTCATACGTAGCACATTAACTGTAAGATGACAAAACATTATTGACTCTGCCTGGTACTGGTAAAGTTTATCGATGTCTAAGAACAGTGCCTTCATCGTACAAAAAGGTTTCATCATTCAGGTTACGACAACCAAAAAGTGTAAGTGTTAAGATAAAACTGCCAATTAGTACTTTTGTTTAGGCCATGTAAAGTTAATTGTTTGGTTTACAGTCGGGTGCCTTAAATTATTTTGACTATTTTAACATTCCAGTACACCATTTTCACCGGCTCGAAACGAGCTTTCCAATGGTACAAATTTCAAACCGCAAGCTCAAACCACTAAAAAGTTATTTGGCAAAAAACTAATATATTATTAATACCTAGATGACCTAAATAACATTAGCAGAATATCATCCTTTTTTACGCCGACTGCATACTCTTCGGCTTTGAGCTAGATACATGTCAAAGAAGTGTGGTCAATTAAATAAAATAAAAAATAAAATGCCTGGTTGACTGGTGCTTCAATTTGCTACCTCACCCGTAAACCAAACAATTTTTTTTGTATGGCCTTAAAAAAACTAAATCAAAAACCAAAGGAAGTCACAATGCACAGCCTTACCATACCTTGTAAAACATGCCACATGTAAAAAAATTCTTCACTACAGTACTGCCGAAAATGTTTTGAAAACACAAAAGCCTACTAAACTCTTTTTTCTTAGGTCATTTAAAAAGAAAAAAACAAGTCTTTCTGAAGCCCCACCACACGGGAAAAATTCCCAGCTTTTTTTTTGGTAATCTGTAAGCCGTTTCGGTACAGACATTTATATTTTTCTCAACTGTCAAAAATTGATTTATTTTGATGTTACAATACACCACTTTTAACAATTTTTACAAAAGCATTCAAATGGTGCTAGATAGCTTACATCATATTTATTTAGCAGAAACTAAAGGCAACCCCCTCCGAAAAAAAGATGGTGGAATAGCAAAAAAAGCAGAGCTAAATATCTTTCTGAAAAAAATATGGCACAGAATTTAAATGGACAACTGCAAGAAACTGAGATGCATTTAGTGCCAATAAACGCAATAAATAAGAAAATAAAAAATAACCGCCATCAGAGATTTTAGAAAAATGTTTGTAAAACATCAATTTACCAGTGGCACCTGGTTCGACCGATACCGATATCTACCTAATAAAAAATTTCCGACACCAGTACCGAATCCGATACTTCAGCCAAAAAAAAAAAAAATGATAATGGCTAGGCTATAGGCCAAGGTTTAAGCTGGCGATTTTAGCAATCTGGCTAATTGCTGACCAAATTTAGTAGCCCAATATTATTTTCGTGGCCCAAACTTTGCGACAAATTTACCTCCAAGAATAATAATTTTACCTTCGTGTGATGCGCAACATCAATCGTGAAAAAGTCCCACAAAACATGTTTAATCTTTTAAGCAGTATGAACGTATATATGCATCCAAAAAATAATCATCCCAAACGCAATAATGTCATATACAGTAAAACCTCTTTAATACGAACTTTAAGGGGACTGGTAAAAATGTTCTTATTAACCGTAGTTCTTATTAAACGGACGAGAAAAATTGGACTGCAACTTAAAAAAAATGTAGCCTACCGGTATACGGTGTCCTTTTAATCATTCGTCCTTGACCTTCACGTTTGCGCAAACGGACAAAACGCTTATCATTCCCAAGATGGAGTCAACTAGCGATTGATGTTTTGCGTGACACGAAACGAAATTCAAGAGGGAGGAAAAATAAACCGTTACGAACAGCAAATTCGTAAAAATAAGCTAGAATTGTAAATATTTGTTAGTCTTATCCGTACTTTCGTATTAACAGAGTTCTTTACAGCCGTATATATTTAGTGCTGACTGAGTAGCTGACCAACCAAAATCTTGAAAAAAGTTCTTATTAAGCGGGAATTCTTGTTATCCGAGTTCTTATTAACGAGGTTATACTGTATATATGTCGAAGCTTCGAAAGGAAACTGTGGATCGACAAACGCAATTTTCTGCCAAAATACTGAAATGAGAAAAGCTGAAATACGCTAGCAGACATGTTGTGCATAGAGTTCTGTAAAAAAAAATGTTACCGATGTCTATAATTTCATAAAAAGCCCTTTAGTTGAGTGTAGACGCACTAAAAACTGCAAGAATGTCACTCTCAATTCTTTTTTTTCTTAAGTTATAAAGCAGAAAATTGGTCATTTTTGATCAGCGGTAGCGGTGGAACTATTTGACTGGGCGCCGCCATCTTGGATTCGTTGGGAAGCTCGAATTCCCCCCTATCCAGGCCTCTCAACATATTTTCTCGATGGCCATTTGCCAATCAGGCGGATCGTAGTAGGCCGTTTCTGGCTGTTTCAAGCTAGCTAGCCAAAGCATTTGAAGATCGCGTTCCCTTATTGGCTGGTTGGCACCACGTGACCAATCTGGCACGCTGTCATTGGCTGACGCGCGTTTTCAACATGGATGCCGCTGCTCGCTTCAGATTTTGCGTGGGCGCTTGTGTTTTAGTTTGTCGTTGCAAATCACAAGAAAGATGATGTTCCACAGCATTAAAAATTAAATCAGCAGCCTCGATGCAAAACTAAAATGGAAAAGGAGCCTATAAACCTTCACACTATCGTTTATCAGGTGGGAACAACGATTTTTAACCTAACTAACGCCGACTTTCGGGTGCGTTTTGTCAACATTGCGATTTTCAATTTTAGTTCATTACCGCCCGTAATTTAAAAAAAAATAAGTTCTCCGAAACTATTAAAGCCATTTATTAGGTTTTTTCTGTGCACCTTAATGAATATCTGTTGAGTGCGTGTACTGTAGTAAGTTTGAGAATAGAGATAGAGATAGATTGTGAAGAAGCAAATTAAAGCAGGACCACGATGACAGGTACTGGTACGGCTGGGGCCCAACCCCCGATACCCCGTGGTATCTGTTCAGTACCGATGCCGATACCAGTATCGGTCGAGCCCTACCTGGTTGAAATCAGTTTCTATTGCCTAACCGAAAATATACATTACGTGGAATTATTAGCATCTTCTTTCTCTGAAAGCAGTTTGCTTCTAGAGATTAAAGTTATAGAGCCACCAGTTCTCCAAGCCCTCGTGCACATGCTGGAATGCAAATAATTTCAGGTAATGTAAATTTTCAGCGGCAAATAGAAACATCAATTTAGCAGCGGCATCTGGTTGAAATTAAACCGAAAATATACATTACCTGAAGCCCACGCCTTCCTCCCCTCAAAGTCACCACCGGGACATATTTTTTAGGCAAGAATGATGCTGGTACACGCTTGCCTTAAAAAGCTCATTTTGGAGGGTCAATAGTTCAGGAGTGGCAGCCCTCCCTGACCGCAAGGAATGGGCAAAATAGCCGTAGACGGAAGAGTAGCATGACGTTACGGCGAAGGTTGCAATGACCCTTCGGACAAAGGGTGGTTGTCCTGTGGGACTTGGTAGGCTGCCGACAGGGGAGAAAACCCGGCAGGAAGCGAAGGGACAACAGGTAAGGAGGACGAAGGTAGCTGGGAGTTAACCCAGGTCAAACTCTCCTTCGGTGCGCCCTTGGTGCGAGCGAGGCATCTTGAAGGGAAGGCAAAGGGAAATTAAGGATAGCGGTAAAGCTGTAGTCGTTGATCCTGGAGCGAGGTGAGCACGTCCGAGCCAATCGGACCCTAGAGAAGAAAAGATGCTGGTACACGCTTGCAAGCGTTTATATAGTGAGGCATGCGCACAAGGACTTGCAGACTGGTGGTTCTATAACTTTAATCTCTAGGAGCAAATCACATTCAGAGAAAGAGAATGCAAATAATTCTACTTAACGTATAATTTCGGCGGCAAATAGAAACTTTCTTTTTTTTTAAATGGCCTTGTGAAGTTTTATTTCGGTACATGCAGTTTCTGAAACTTCTGAATACATTTTTCTTAAGCGCTGGGGAAAAAATGAATTTAAATCAAGTAAGGCCGTGAAAAGAAATAAGTTTGTTTCTCGGGTATTTTCAATCAAAAAGTAACCAGGCCACCAGGCTTTTTATTTTATTTTTTATTTTATTGGAAGTAACTCGAGTCTTACACTTCCATTTTAATTTTACGGAAAAACTTGCAAAACACTTAATTTTACGGAGCTGAAAGTGGTTAATTTAGGCTTAATAACACTTATTTTCAGCTAACTGAATTGCTTTTCCTTGTAACGGTAATAAATTTAGCTTGAACTAGCAAATAAAAAGCATCGACAAGGGGCAAATCTGACCACCAGGCAGGGCCTGAGAAACAACTAATTTTTTTTTTCGTAGCCTAAGAATACGTTTTTTAATAAACGAACATTTTTCACACCCCTAGCGGTAAAATAACAATATTCAGGGCAACAAAATAGTACCTGATCAACGTTTACCGGCCTCGACAGAATATTTGATGACATATCACATACAAGCGGAACGCCATTAGGGGACTCGGGAATGTATGGAAATTCAACTCCTGCAACACAAAGTTATGAAAATTTAGTACATAATACAAAGGTCACCACATAAGTTCCATTCTCTGGTTGATTTTCATTAATGGGATGGTTCATATCCATCGACATTTTCAAGTATTTTTCAAGGCCAACTTTCAAGAGTCTTTGTACCAAAAATTTTTTACTATAAACAATTTAACTTGTTGGTTAAGAGGCCTTAAAAATAATTTGTTTTGAATTTTTATCTTGAATACAATGGTGTAATTGTAATTTACAGCGGGGAGCTAATTAATTATCGTAAATGCCATAAATTCAGTATGAAGTGCCCACGTGAAGCCAAAGTCGTGAAGTCTTGGAGGTCGTATTCAAGGTCATCCAAATGTATCTCTTAACCTACGCAAGATGGGGGCCCCCAAAGCAGAAGATCTTTCTGCAACACATTTTTTAATTACCGATTTTTTCTTCGAACTTATAAACCGCGCACACAGCTTATTACCGATGGTGGTCTTCCACTTGTTTCAGCAGGTCAGTTTTGTTCGATGGCACATCGCTGCAGTCCTTATTTTCAATTCTGCGATAATGTGTAATCATTACAATGATGCTTATTACCAGTGCTAAATGAGCAAAGGCTTAAAAAAAGATGACGTGGTGCTATTAACAAGATGAATAAAGGATTAAGGAGGACAATGTTCTGTAAAAAAATATTGTAGTTAGTAATTTCATTGAAAAAATATTCACTTTTTCTTTCTGCGTGACACACGCTCATTCTGCGACTAGTAGCACATCGCACCACATTCTGCTTTGGGGATAGGGGCATAAAGTATATTAGAAAGTTGTAGGGGACTGCGGTACTAGTACAACACAGGAAGCAGAACAAAAATTTCGTGCAAAACAAGGAAGGTTGGCAAAAGAAGTTGGGTGGTACAGAGTAGTGCTGCACCGGTTTCATTTTTTGTGAATCAGTTCGGTTTCAGTTTTTTTTATGAATTGTGGTTTCGGTTACGGTTTATCCCTCCCTCACCCCACCTCCCCACCCCCCAAAAAAACCATTTTTTCACAAGTGATGCAGTTTGCAGTACCGTTATCAACTTTTGAAAAAATACTTCCACACACCGCTAACAATAGCACGTTTCTTTTGCATGAGAATCCATTGTTTTTACGATAAATTTGTTAAATAATGATTTTTAAGAAAATGATAAATGTCTCCAGCACAACACTACGACTGTTGAAGTTTTTCCAATGCATGTGCCAAAGGTTTGATCGATTGTTTGTCATGGAACACGAGCGGTTTGGTTAAGATTTTGAATTAGAACGAAAGCAACGTAGGCAATGCACGTTTTTTTAATAGTTGACAACTAAATAGAATAAATGTAGCTATACTGTAGTTCGGTACAGTGAACACCACTTATAACGAACCTCAAGGGACCGGGGAAAAAGTTCCTTATATCCGATGTTCCTTATATCCGCATAATGAATAATGCAATATTAGACCAAAAAATGGCATAGGCCTATAGGCTAAAGCATGAAATATGCACATGCCTATAAAATGCCAACATGGCCTTTTATAGCCCAAAAACAAAAAAATTAGCATAGGCGAACGAATTTGCTTTTACTTCCAGGACGGCATATGTAATGGGCATCTGCATCTGTTTGGCACGTGCGTCTTTGAACCATGTAAATAAAGCCTGTTCAATGTCTTTATACTAGGGATCAGCCGGATACCGTTTTGCCGGATCCGGGTCGGTTCCGGATAATTTTATTTCAGTGCCGGATCGGTGCCGGATCCGGACCCGTACCGGATACCGGGTAATTCACACACAACAACTAAATAAAGCCGTTTTATTTTTCACCCTTATAAGTTGCAGCTATGGTGTTAATTAAACATGGTACGTACGCTATTTACCAAAATTGTCCGTTGATTGTCACAAATCATTTTCGCCGTTTTCGGTGTTAATTTTTGCATTATTCACATTGTTTCACATTATTTTCTTACATTAAACACGTAGAAGTCTTACGCTATTATGAGTACCAGAATAATATAATTGCATGTAGGCTACAGAACTGTTTTTGCAATGTTGCTAAATTCTGCAAATTTTTTTTGAAACAGTCAAACAAAGCACTCATTAGGTTCATCAGTCAGAAAACATATTTCTAGTTGAAGGATTTCTCATTGTTAGCCTACTGCTTCATTTCGAAAAATAATTAGCAAAATTTTGCAATATTTGTGAAACCAGTATGTAGTCCACTTATTTATTTTAAATTAAAATTATAGAATTTTGGTTGCATTAAAACAAAATCAAAATCACAACAGGTCTTTTATTTACAGCTTTAAATTGCTTTCGTTCCGTTTTGTATTGCGCACAGTATAACAAAGACCGAAAGCAAAAAAAAAAAAAAAGAAATGAAACCAACATAATAAAAGCTGTATTTTTTTTTCATTTTATGAACGAAACTGTCTCGACTCGTGCAACATGGAAGTCATCTTTGGTTTATCATGCTATTATTTCTTGCTAGTTTTTGATGTCGTCATTAAACCGTCTTACTTTTCGAATTTAACCCCTTGGCGTCCAAACCACGATATATCATCACTTCAAAACCGTTTCTAAAACTCCCGACGCACTCCCGAATCAAAGCACTCCCGTTTGCAACGAAAAACCGCCATTGCATACAACGGAGGTGTAATTCCGACTGAATTAGGTACTTTGGCACGCCTATTTTGGATTCATTTAATTTAATATCATCTTTTAATTACCTTAATTGATGTTTTTGTTGGACGTCTTCACAATTGACGTGAAATTGCTTTTGTTTGCTAAAACTAGACTTGGTTCAAGCTGTCGTAACTCAACAACGCAACAAACGGCCGCCTTCTTGGTGGCGTTGGAAAGCTGGGATTCCCCGATTGGCACGTGTATAGCACGTGATCACTATTGCGACGGGGGCCAGTCGCAAGTGACGTCACGCGAAGCGAGTCAAGGTCACATTCATTGAAGCTAGCACGTGCGCGTCTATTGGCGGACAGCCGGCAGGGAGTGGGAGCGCAATGGCGGCCGTAAACTGACTGCGATCACCGATAGCGAATATAAATTAGGAATAAAACAACTTTAAACTACTTCTACGGTATTAAAAACTTTAAAAAAAGGATTTCGGAAGCCATAAACAACGCTGTAATGGAAGAATAACCAGAGGACCATCCTTTCAAGGTATCCCATATAGTGCAACGGAAGATGAATATTTTCGTAAACGTATTTACGTAGTCGAACCTCAACGTTTTTTTTTAGTTATTAAAATCTAATACGATTATCTCAAGTATATTTTTGTGCACTAATTTACACTAATTATTACATCTGCAATTTTTTATACCCGTAGATCGCTTAGTTATTTTACGTCGATTTATTTTACTGAGGCATGCAACATGTTTACGTCGACATGTTTTGGTTGTGTTGCAACCGGTATTCGGCTCAATATAATGGCCGGATCCAGATCTTGCCGGATACCGCATTATCCGGATCCAGACATATCCGGACTCGGTCGATCCCTACTTCATACACTGCTGACCGAACAGACGGACACGTTTTCTTTCTTTTGTCGTTCCACCAGCCCGAAAAACTTGCAAAATTTCTGCAGATCTTTTAAAATTGTGCTCAAGCTGTTCTTCGGAATTCCAAATTCTGCAGCAATTGCGGTCTTGTTTTGCTTCTTTTCATTCCGAATGATTGCGACTTTAGTCTCAGGTGAAAGACGTTTATGCTTTTTTTTCTGTCTCTGATCGGTCATTTTCAGTAGGTTAGGCCAAAAAATAAGCAAACAAACACGTGCCTGGCGCTATGTCTCTGGTTGCGTGAATGGAGCGAAAGCCTGCTGTAATCAAGATGCTTGCTTGGCGCGCAGCAGAAAGAGCTTCCCACCTTCCCTTCCTCTCCCAAAATGGGTCTTTCCCACCAGGAGGAGCAAGCAACTGGACAGCGTTGGTTCGGATTTGACCAATTTTTGCGTTTTGTGACATCCATAACAAGTAAAACAGGAAAAAAAGGAAGATTTTAGCAACTGACGGCCATCAAATAGTTCGTAAAAAGCAAAAGAGAAAACGATCCAGTTCCTTATAAACAAAAAAAATCCCCATGCTTTATAATGGAGTCCAACCATTTTTTAAGAATTGTTCGTTATAACAGAAAATTTGTAAAAACCGTGTTCGTTAAAAACGGTGTTGACTGTACTTGTTTAATAAGGTAATAGAAAACAAAACTGACGTAATTAATCGAAGCATCATTCCTGGTGAATAAATTACGAGGAACAGTTTGTGCTCCTCTGATCAAACTTACTACAAAATAAGTGGAAAGATGGAAGCAAACAAGCAATATTTGGAATAAAACTACACCAATCTCACTTTTCTTACATCGATTGTATTTGGTGCTTATGATAATTGCGTAGAGGTATAAATGTTGACAAAGTGTTGTTCGACTGATCATTCACGAACGAGACGAAATTGCTCCCGCTCGACCGGTTTTCGCTCTTCAGTTCTGGCAATCACCAATTGCTGACGCCATTTGTATAAAGACGTCGCTTAGTTTGTTTGCTGTATTATTTTATTTATTCGTGTCTTGAAAGGATTAATTATAGTTTGACCGTTCATGCATCATCACTTGCACATATTTATGCAAAGTTGTCATGCAACTTTTTCATATCGGCTTTAAGAAATCTGAAATTAGAATCTGATTTTTTTTTTAACGTTTGGTTCGGTTTCGTTGTTTGAATAAAAATCGAACCCGCGGTTCGGTTTCTGTTACCGACACAGCACTAGTACAGAAAAGCCATCCACAGGACAGCAGGAGATACAGAAATAAATGTACCATCAAATGAAACAATAACAAAGGTGGCATTCTTGCCTGGTTTTGGTAATACTGTAAAATAAATGCCAGCGGCAGATTTACCGTAAATCCCCGCAAAGAAGCCCATGGGCTAATAAACGAAATAATACGTTTTTGTAAACGACACTAATGGCTAAAATGACTCGCTTATAAGCCCAGGGCGTATATGCGAAACGCGTTTTTTTTTAAATATTCTTACTAGGTTGTATAAAAACTCGCACTGTTTATTAAATAAATCGTTAAATATTCCTTAACGTTTTAAGAAAGTGAGTTAAAAGATAAATTGCCGTCGCTAATGGAGTGAGTTGGTATTTTTTTCCGTCACCCACGGAGTGAGGCACTAACGAAATATTTATTTTTGCGAAAACTATTGGACACTATTATTTCAAACTTACTACACGCACGCAACAGATATTCATTAAGGTGCACAGAAAAAATCAAATAAATGGCTTTAATTGTTTCAAAGAAACTTTTTTTTAAAATTAAGGGCGGTAATGAACTAAAATTGAAAATCTCCGTGTTGACAAAACGCGTCTGAAAGTCGGCGTTGTTAGGCTAAAAATCGTTGTTCCCACCTGACAGGCGATAGTGTGAAGGTTTATAGGCTCCTTTTCCATTTAGTTTTGCGTCGTCGCTGTTGTTTTAATTTTTTAATGCTGTGAAACATCATCTTTCTTGTGATTTTCAACGATGAACTAAAACACAGGCGCTCACGTGAAATCCGAAGCAAGCCGCGGCGGCCATGCTGAAATCATGCATCAGCCAATGAGAGTGCGTCAAATCGGTCACGTGGTGCCAACAAGCCAATGAGGGAACGCGATCTTCAAATGCTTTGGAAAGTTAGTTTGAAACCGCCGAAACGGCCTACTACAATCCGCCTGATTGGCTAATGCCACATGGCCGTCGAGAAAATATGTTGAGAGGCCTGGATTTACGGGAATTCCAGCGTTCCAACGAATCCAAGATGGCGGCGCCCAGTGAAATCGTTCGATCGCTACCGCTGATCAAAAAAAATACCAATTTTCTGCTTTCTAACTTACGAAAAAAGAACGAGAACGAAATTTTTTGCAGTTTTTAGTGAGTCTACACTCAACTAAAGTGCTTTTTACAAAATTATACACGTCGGTAACAACGTTTTTTTTTTTTACAGAAATCTAAGGATAACACGTCATGTAGCGAATTTCAGCTTTTCTCTTTTCAATTGGCCACAAACTTTCCCTTCAAAGTTGAGATGATTTTTTTTTTCACGTCCTAACCTGGTTACAACGGGGCAGGCCCGATTTGCAAAACTTTGTTTCAGAGGACCAATTAGAGGCCCTGGATAGAACATATGTTTTTATTCCTAAAATACCTATGCTACCTAATTACATTTTTGCAGTTTAATTCGGGACGGTATTCTGGAATGAAAACTTATTTTCCATTCCTCTGCCCTGGATGGAAAATATATCTTTATCCCTACAATACTTAGCCAATTAATTTTTTTAATTACAGACAATAATGGTTATTTGGTAAACTTGTTCTGGCATAAAAGAAGAAAAAAATCATTGCAATGTTTTTTCCTCAGACTTAATAGGTTAAGTAAAATATTACATAATAAAATAAAATGGCAAAGGAAACAAATACTTGATTTATGTTTTCGGGGAAATTTGGTTCGCTTACTGGGGCATTTAGAAGATTGTCGACACCTGCCCCCATAAAATCATTGTCCTGCATAGAAGCTCATGGGCTTAAATTCGAAAATAAGCCCAGGCTTATATGCGGGGATTTACGGTAAGGCAATTGGGCCGGGTGAGCAAGCCCTGAAGCCCTATGGCTATGGCTTTAATGACTTTTTTTTTTTGCTGTTTACCTCCCACTTGCAATCTGCATATTCACACTAAGCACTAGTATAGTGAGTTTGTTTGATAGAACTTAACAATGGCACTAAAAATTACCAACTCTTCTTACCATGAATTGTCTCATTATCACAGTAGTAGAAATAAGAAGCATTGGACGAGACTTTCCAAGTTTCTGGATCGGCAATGTCTGCAAACGTAAAAAGAAACAACATTTAATTACTGTACTGTTGAGTTTAAAAAATAAACACATTCAACTATATTACAAACGTATACAGCAAAACCTGTAATAACCAAACAAATTGGGACCAAGGGATTTTGGGATAATTAAATCATGCAAAAACCCCGTAAGGGTTGGCAAGGGTTGGCCAATATATATCACCCAAATTACCAAGACCAAATTAATATTTTCATTTTGTTAAAATAATTCTAATGATATTGGATAATAATAATTCTAATAAAATATGATGAAATGATGCTAGAGATGACGTGACAAGGTAGAATAATGTTTTAGCAAGTCCCTGATGAAGATAGTCGGCTTTTTGTAACATTGGCAGTAGAGGACTATCAACAATTCGCATGATATTAATATGGAGAAGTATCGTAAAACTTGAAATTGTAGGCTACATTTTGTCAGTTTGTGATGTCTTCGAACTTTCAAGGTAGGAGCTTCTACATTTTTAGATAATAGTTATTACCAGGAGCCTATAGAAAACAACTAGGAGCGTGTCTCGGTAACTTCCACTACAGTGTTAAGTCAGGAACGGCTACAGTGGTGTACAAATTTGTTAGTAGAGGTCGCCAACTGCAACAGATGATTAGAGGTGTGCATCACGTTCTCGAGGCTAATTTTCGGTCCTTTGTTTTTAAACAATAAGTGTTTAACATGGAAACAATACCAAAGTAATAATAAAAAACCTAACAAACAGACAATTAGTTGTTCTTAAGTTGCTCTAGCCAACAATAAAATAGAGCGTTGCTTTCGTAGCACACGTCTGCTTCGCGTGCTAAATTTCAGTTTCGATTTTAGACAACTTGGTGCAGGCGCATTATCGTTGCTCCTTCTGGCATTAGTACATCGTACTAAATTAAGCAAGCCTAACATCGAGCAGCCACACACACTCCTAGTTGTTTTCTATAGGCTCCTGTTATTACTTAATATTTGTCAAAATCTTACAGTAGCTAGTAGGACCTATGCATGCTGCATGGCGGGTAAACCTTGAACCAGCACCTTTAACAACACAACAATATTCGCCGGATTTAATTTTCCAGAGTAGCCTCTCCCTGTGTTACTCCACAGTATCGTTTTCAAGTAAAGTGGTGATTCTACCAGAGAACTTGTTCTCGCAGGAGAATCGAAGTTCTCAGAGCAGAATCCGACAAAGCTGTGTTACTTATCGGGATGTCCCTTTAACCAATCGACACTTCCTTTTCCTTCATTTGCATAAAATTTCCTCTAATTTATGCAATTTTTCTGCGTCACTTCCGGTTCCTTACCTCGCTTCCTGCCACGTGTCTAGCTCGATTCCCCGGCGCTGGTGACCCAGACTTGTGCCAGTGGAGGCGGGCGGATCATTAAAGTTACACAGCTTCGCCGGATTCTATTCTGAGAACATCGATTCTCCTGCGAGAACAAGCCTTCCTCGCTGTGTTACTTATTGGGAGAAGTTCTAACCGTGGCACAACACCACCATTCCATCCATTGCTGCAGCAGACCCTTTAACTGCAGGCACTGCAATAGCTGCTCACGCCGTTAACGTTGGATGTGTCGGCGAAATGCACGGATGCCGCCACGGGTAGCACCCACGACAGCGTTACCCATTCCATACTCCACACCGTTGCTTATCAGGGCAAAGCCTGGCGAGGCCCTGCTGTCAACAACCACCACAGGCTCTTGCCCGGTGCCGCGCCAATAAATCACTTGCAGAAATCACCCATGGAGCATGCCCTGTCTAGTGTGCAAGACACGCCCTCAGGCAAACCCAACAGCTGCCAAAGGTCACTCGTTGTCACCGTCAACCTTCACTAATGTCGGTCGCCACTCGCCAAACAGCGAGGAAAATTCAGCAGTTGGCGACTTGGTTTTTAGAGCTGATTAACAAACCCTGATGCTTAAATTGTCATATCTCGGGAACCGTATTGGCTAGAAACAAGCGGTTTGCAGCGTTGCGTGAAGAATTACAAGGGCTCTCCAACCAAGTGTGCAACAATGTCGCTAGCCACTTTAGTTGATTGGAGAGTTAGATTAATGCAAACAATATTTAAGCATTAAGTAGTAGCACACCTGCTAAAATTGTTTCTACATGGCGAGGAGGTAATGGACAATGGCGAGTGCATTTTAATGTCTACCGGACAAATGGCAAGTACCACACAATTCACATTCGTGAAGGTTGGTCACCGTCTTCCGAGACAACCACTTGCGGATGATTCGCCACTACCAAGTCGTTTGCAATCTGGCCGCTTGAGGCACCCCTACTGCAAACTTATCATAATGCCCTCGTCGAAACAACAAGCACTGCGTAGGAACCAATATACTGTTCTCGAACTGCGGCGAGAACCCCAAACTCACTAGCATTCTTAATCTCCGCCTCAAATACCAACGTACTTGCTCCAATGAGCACCCCAAGATGATTTGTCATCAAAGTATGTGAAGATGAACGCCCCCTTTTAGCCTAGGAAAACGGTGCACCACAGAAACAAAAATCCTAACCAAACTTGGAGCGGAAACCCAAGCACTCGAAATCGTACAGAACACCCTACCAGGACAACAGCAAGTTTCTTCTTGCCCCTCCACAACAGAGACAGCATAACAAACTTGCGACAAAACAATTTTCGTCCTGAACCAACCGGATTCTCATTGTGCACCACTACAGTAATGTGCCCCCTACCAGCACATGTATGCTTAATCTCTTTAGAATTTAAAATGTAATCTGAAATAATCATTCCGGTCCCCCCCCCCACTGGGAATATCGGCGACATAACATCCACGGCGCCACTGCAACCACGCCAATCACCCTTTGTTGCACATTCTTCTTAAAACCTGGGTGCTATTCTCGAATTAATAACGCCTCATACGTATTGGTGGGGGAGGGGGGGGAGCACCAGAGGCACACTACACAGGCCAAGGTCAACCCTCACTACTGTTTACAGACCAATAATTCATAGCGACACCCTAATTGACCTCCAGGCACCTTCACGGCCCTCCAAGCCTGCTGCCGCTTCCATTCGGCAGCCATAGTACAAACCCACTCATGTATGCGTTACTATTTGCACTTGACACTCTTTCCGCTCGTGCTAGCCAGGTAACGTCGCCATGTGTCCACAGAATTTTCCGTATATTTACATGTGTGCGGAATTATCTATACGTCGATAGATCGATACGTATTTCTAATTATTCTCTGGCATGCGCACAATTTCCAGGAAGGACACTCAACCACAGCCTCGCAACATTTGCGAAATCATAATGCACAGCACCTTCGCAACTTTTTCGTGGATCCAACGCCTCGCAACATCTGCAGAATTGCACCGGCTCGTGCCATATTTCCTCCATCGTTTGTGCTTCAGATCAATACGCAGTACCCCTTTAACGACACCACATCAATTTTAAGAAGCTACTCGCCCGACAAAGGCATCTCCCATAGATTTTTCTTCTCCAAACGTCAGTCGGCCGCCCGACCACCTGGCCGGCGCCATCTTGTTCATGGTAAATAGTCTCAAACAAGTCTCTCCGTTCGCTACACCCGGAAAAAAAGGCAGCACGCGCTGGTAATATAAAAAGTAGGCTGCGCACATCCGACGATAGTGCTCTACCATTATGATTTCGACAACAGAAGCATTATCGAAGCACACTTCTAAACGACATTTTCCCATGGCAGTATCGTTTCGTATTTGCATTTGACCGTGCCAATCTTCCCCCATCTCAAGAGGGCAATGTCAATTACCACCGAATTTTTCTCATAACATTCTCTAATCCTTCGCCTCGAGCCGACACACCCAGCAGCGGCGCATTCTCGGCTCGGTATTTCATACCTTACAGTCTTCGTCCCTCGGACGGCACGTTCTCCTCAGACGCGTGTCCAGAATATTGTCCGCCTGACGAAATCAATTTTAAGTAACACATGTTGCAATGCTGCCTTATTTTTGCATTTTTCTCACTTAATATTGACGGCAATTTAGAAAACGATACCGCTAACTTCTCCACGAAATGGCCAGCGCTGCTACATCTTCCCGTCACTTTAGGTTTCACGCAGACGCCATCTTCTTGAAAATTTTCCAGCTGGCTTTCTCGCTGAATTCACCACAGGGGCTTGGAACACAAAACAAGTAGCACCAGGACAACTAATCTTGACCAGGAAGACAATAAAAATAAATATTTAAAAACCACCACCACCATTATACACAATACTAATGGAAGAGAAGGTAGGTGTTGGAGACGAACGGTAGGCGACCGTCGAGCAACGAATCACTAATGAATGGTCCATCAAATGTTGTAGTGGCAAAATGGAGGTGGTCGAGTGGACGAGGCAGCAGAGGTCGCAGGCACGCATAAGCCTCAAAATCGACCACTGCAAGAAATGACCGAAGGCAAGGAACGATGAGAGGCCGGTGGTAATAGCAGCACTGGAGAGTCAACGGGTTGGCCCATGTAACGACCATTGGAAGTCCTGAGGTCTTCATTAGTGTGATCCTCAATGCAATTGTTGCAAGGGACAAATGTACCACCGAAACAGTAGTAAGCTGCAACGACCACTGGAGAATCCCAGACAATCATCATGATCGAAGGACTAGAGTGTCCATAAACAACCAAAGGTAACGGTCATACCAGCTGATACACAGGAGTGACCATGACTGGCAAGTGGCTTGTGATCGAGTTAGTTAAAAAGTCCTTTGCCAAGGGTCGTGTCCGACCATCTGGGACAGGGGACATCGTGATTGTTCCGGGTGCCAGCCCCTTGGTTGCTGAAGGACTGAATAAGAGAAGGAAGGAACTGCAGTATCTCTGACCACGGTTTTTTAACCTCAGACTCAAAAGAGTCCATGAAATTAGTCCTGGTCAAGGTGGTCAAAAAAAGGAAGGCAGTCCAGTCGCTGCATGGCGAAAAGCCCGTATCCGACCGCAGAAGTGATGTCCAAGAAGACGTTGAGAACCGGCACGGTCGCACGTGGATTTATTGTCCAGGGGGAAGAACGAGTAGTCAGGTAGCGTGGTGGTACTAGGAAGAAAGATGAAACACGGTCTGGAGCTGCCAGTTTTATAGGAGGTTTGCACTGCTCGTGCGCACAGGATAAGCTACGAGGCTGGCAGGGAAGCCAACAAGTTTTCTCTAGGGGAAGATAGCATCTGAGGAAGGAAACGCAATAAAGGCAAATAATGTATATTTTCGTCGGTATATAGAAAATAAATATGCCAAGAGATAAACCGTTTCTAAAAAGAAAAATTGTGCCCGATATTTACACGCTCTGAACTTAGTTTATGCTTGAAGGACACAAAATCAGGTAGGCCTAGTTGCACGACTGACATTTGGTCAGCTCAAAACTTACATTTGCACTAGGTCTTACAGCACATTACATTGATGCTAATTTTAAAAGTCAGATTTTTCAGACACAAGTAAGTTTAAGAGTAATCATCCCTTCTATCAATGTGGTGCGAAGAAGCCAGCAAAATTGCATAGCCAAGTTGAACTTGGTGATGGTACCATGATGCAGAACTGCAGCAGTCACTGTCTGGTGGACATTCCGGCGATTGTGAAGAGGGGATACCGTATTTAGCCCTCACAACCAGCTGGACTCGAGCACAGATTGTACCTAGAGTCCGGCAAAGTTGAATGGAGCTGTGTAGGTTTTGGCCGAGTAGGCTCTTCTAGACTTACCTACTGGTAGACATCTTGCTTTGTGCTGGTAGGAAACCATTATCTAACATTGTACACCACTACCACAGCTAACTGCTTTGCTGTAGCCTAAAGACTGAAAGTTATTTTTAAGCAACCTAATCAGCTTAATAGAAACTTTGTATATTTTCACTTACTTGTATATTTCTTATTGTCAGGCACTACCAAATTTACATTACAGTACTTCTTCGCTTCCTCGGCAGCTTTGGATGACCAATTTCCAGAAACAACGTAATCCACCGTTTGGCCAGTTTGTGCTAGATTAAGGGGAACTGCAGCAAACTGACCACACCCTCCTCCTTGCAGAAATAAAATTTTATAGTTGCTTGGAATGTTTCTAGACAAATAAAATAATGTAAACTTATATTCTTTTTGTATGATGGGGGTTGTGGGTGGAGGGGAGGTTGAGGCAATTTAACAAAGTTGTAAGTTTTACTCACAGCAGTTCCCTCACATTTTGCTGTGCAGATTTAACCACGTCCATAAAGGGACCAGACCGATGGCTCAATTCTATCAAACACAAAAAAACTAGAATTAATGGGGCTATAACAACGCAGACACCGTATCGATAAATCTATACGTATTTAATGTTCCAGTGTTGGTTTTTCTTAGGCCACGCAAAAAAAAAATTGGTTTAGGTTGTAAATTGAAGCACCAGGCAACCAGGCATTTTATTTTATTTAACTGACCACATCTCTTTGACATGAACCTAGCTCAAAGCCTTGAGAGTGTAGGCAGCATAAAAAATATATAATATATTTTACTAATAGGTTATTTTTCATCTAGTGTACAATGTTTTATTTGTTTTAGTTTTTGCTATATAACTTTAGTAGTTTGAGCTAGAGGCTTGACATGTACACCATTAAAAAGCTTGTTTCAAGCCGGTTAAAATGGTATAGTGAATGTCAAAATTGGTCAAAATTTGACAAAAATGTGATTTTTAACGGGTGAACCAAGATTCAGACAAACAAATTTAATCTGCAATAACTTAAGGCACTCACACGCAGCTTGTAAACCAAACAATTACTTTGCAAGGCCTTAGGTTATTTATCGATACCATAATCAAGGCCTACCAAGAACTTGGTAATCCCTTAAAAAACACACACAACCACCACCAGGCAGAAACACACACACAAGTTCCTTTGAATTTTCGGTGAATTCCACCCCGTTCATCTTCTTCAGAAAAAATTTGTCAACACAAAAACGTCCAAAAACTACATGACTGTCAAAGTTCGCGAATTCTAGATTTCAAAGATACGCGCGTGGAGGGATGCATCACTGATCTTCACTTGCCATCTGAATACCCCACTTAGCGTCAAGCTTGGCAGCCAGCGTAGGTGCCACCAA